>JARHVA010000191.1:1920000-2007500 GCA_037957365.1 Torreya grandis
GGGAAAGATTTGAAAATACCTCTCATTAAATATCTTCTACATAATATTTATATATATAAAGGATCATTTCGTGAGGGATATCATGCATATAATACTCAATAAAATGAATAGGATTATTATCTATGGGATAAGAAGGAGGCACCAATAGAAAAAGGACCATAGGTGGAGGAGGATCCATATGTGGGGAAGGAACCACATATGGAGAAGGGACCATAGGTAGAGAAGGGAAAAAAAGTATTGAAGGAGGATAATTATTATATGGGTGATTTCAGGAATTAAAAATAGTGCTTGAAATAGTGGACATAAGCTGATCTTGAAGATATTGGTGGAGAATATGGTAATGATTAGTGTGATGGGTATCACACTGGTTCCATAGACAATATACCTCTACATATTTTGGAATATGTTTAGGTAACACTTGGGATGAGGGTATATCATTTTATATAGGCTAAGGAAGGGTATGGATTAATGTGTCTATATATTGTCAAATCTTTCAATAATGGGTAGATGAATGATTATGTATTCCATAGAAGCAACACATATGCTTGTTATTAGACTTTGTGGGTCTACCAATGGAAGGAGTAGAAGGAGAATCTAAGGAAGGCTAGTATAATTAGTAGTATCTAGTCTAATGATTGATAAATCTATAAATATAATATTAAGGTTAATCATCCCATTGGGTGGGTAGGGTATCAAGCTCTGTTAAAGGAAGAAGACCATCACCAATGAGAAGTGGGGTTGGTGGAGATACTAGGCTAGGTTTGATTGAAGGAGAAGTAGAATCAGATGTGATATGAGGCTCACCTAAAGTTAGAGTGGGAATAATATCTAGACTTGGTTTAGTTGAAGGAGAAGTAGGACATGTAGAGGTCTTAAGGATGGTAGTAAGAATTTCTAGGGGAAGAAGGCTATACGGATCTTGATATCTAGAAAAATGATAAGGACCAGTCATAGCATGATCCATAAGCATGTTCCTAAGAGACTCTACTAAAAATTAAGGTATATCATGTGAATTTTCCATATCTAACCTTAAAATAAAGAGCAATAATATTATAATTAGGAACTATATAATATTAAATATGATAAGATGAATGGAAACATTGAAATAAAGAAGAATGATAGTGAAGATCTTAATATCTATAGCCTAGATAATGCCTCCTAAAAATAGATCATCTAAATTATAAAAATCATCATAATTAGTTGTATGAAGATTGATGGTGTAGGTAGGTATGACCTTCTTATTGAAAGTGACATAATGAATATAATTCCTATTTTTAGTTAATATCATAGGTATATCATCGATAGGTGGCTAACATGAATGCAAATTCAAGGATGGTGGAAGAAAGGTAATGAGAAGAGGAGAGTGATCCAAATTTTAGATCTTGAGGTTGATCTCATTAGTCTCTTCATCATCAAAGTCTAAGACGTTACATGTTATTTTATCAATGAGTTCGGTGTGACCATGGTAACCTCGAGTAGAGTTGATGGTAATACTAAAATGTTGAGATTATCTAAATGGAATACACAAAAAGGGTTTAAGGTTTATCATTTAAAATACACCATATTATTGAAATTGTTAAAAATTCCAAGGGATGGTGCCTCCTTGAATCCTATATATAACATCATTATGGGGAAACTTGACACATTGAAGAGGTGACATCCCTAATGAAATGAGTTTGAGATCTACCAAGCAAGATGTTAAAAGAAGGTGGAAAGTTGAAAATCACAACCTTCACTTAAATAATGATAGGAGGGATGGTAATAAGAATCCACATGCAACCTAAATTAGGAATTTGCCTTATATAATAATGCATGTACTTTGGGTAGACTTAAGATTACACTCATATTATCTAATATTTATAAAGAAGTCAAGGGAGGTGACACAAATATTGGAACCCTCATCAATTAAAGCATGTTTCACTTTGATATCATTAATTTGAATGCTTATAAAGACTGAAGTATTATCCACATATTATCCATATGATTTTCATTAATGTAAAAAGGAACATTATGGATGTTATTGATGTCAAAAGATCATGTAGGATTGATGGAGAGAAGAGCATGTTTTACAATTGCATAGTTCAAAGTTCTTAGGATTTTACAAAGACCATTTTTGGAGGATTGAAGATAAATTGATTGAATATTTGTTATGGGTTTTTTTAGTGTATTCTATATATATGGTTCACAAGTTAAGATGAAGAAAAATGAGATCAATAATGATTTATTTTAGATCTTGGCCATATCAAACTTTCTCAGTTAAACCCTACGGGTTTAAGCCATGGTGTTCATAGGCATACTTTATTTTTATGTTGATTAGCTATAGATGGGAACCAGTTACTTAAGTTATAACTTAAGTCTTCCTCTTCATTATGTAATTGGCCCCTTAAACATACTAATTACTAGTTCAAGAAATGTTATAAGACCTTAATATTTCCCAAGTCTTAGACTTAATATTTATCCTAGCTTGATATTTGGTTAGCACTTAATCATATGATAAAGATCTAACAAAGCATAGAAAAGTTAATTTATCAAAGGCAACTCTAAGTAAACACACTAGTGACAAGTGTCATAATCACTAATCTTGAATAGTAAACCTAAGGAGTGGTTTAAAGTCAAATGGTCAAGGATTAATTCAATAATGTCAAGTTTCTCAATAGTGAGAACTGATAACAAAGTTGTAGAAAGAACGTGAGGGTGCCAAGTGTCACACTCAAGGGATATAGTTAGAGATAAAGTTTGAGCTTATCAAAAGATCAAATAGTGAGTGTGTGATCATGTAATAAAGATCTGATAGAGTGTGTGGACTCAAGGGATCAAGTCATAAATATTTAGTGACATATAGGTGACTTGAAGATTAAGATAGTTTTATGTGATCGATGGAGTGTATTCATTATAAAGACTCAGGAAGTAATAAGATGATATTAAGAACTCAAGGTTTAACATTATATAGAGGTAAAGTTCATACAACTCTGAATATCTAATGATATATGGGAGCTTACATCAAAATATCTAATGTATACATGTTAAAGTTGTAACATTATATCTTAAAAGCATACAAGGATCCAATAGAGTGTGTAAGCCTATCAGAACCAAAGCTTGATATATGATAAAAATAGTAATGAGACCAAGAATCATGGTGGTGAAGTATGATTTCAAGATGCAAGAATCTTTTTTTTACAGGCAGGAACTAAATTCCAAAATTGGCATGATGTGTTACAGTCCAAGTGTGAACACCAAGAAGATACATAACCCTAAATCAAATGCTTATACACACACACACACACACACACACACACACACACACACACACACACACACATATACATATACATATACATATACATATATATGTGTGTGTGTGTGTGTGTGTGTGTGTGTGTGTGTGTGTGTGTGTGTGTGTGTGTGTGTGTGTGTATATGTCATCTCAGATATAATTAATGTTGTTGATATTGTTGCTAAAAAAGTCAAATTGAGAGAGAAAGAGGCAAAGAGTCAAATATTGATGAAGTGTTTCAAATAGAGAAATATAGAGAAATAGAGATAGAGGGGTAGAGAAGAGAAGAGAGAGATGTGCAGAGAATAGATAGTTATAGACCAACCTTGTAATAAATAATTGCAATTAGATTCATTTATGATTCAACATTATAATCTAGAGTTGTAACTCCATAATATAGATCTAATTAGTAGGTGCCATCAGAAGAGTTGAGTTACTGCTCACTTAGGGAGTTGGTTCTTCCTTAGAGTAAGTACTCTTAAATTATGGGATTGATGTCTCCTTAGGGTTGATTCCCTTATATATTTTAGCTAGTGAGGTTCTTAATTATGAGTCTAAACTAGAATAGTAGATTCTATCAGTTATTCTCATGGTGTTTTTTTCCATATTTGGTTTTCCATGCTATATCTTGTGTTATTCATATTTGTGTGTATTTTATACCTAAATATATTAATAGTCTACATTAATTTTTTAAAAATAAATAAGTTATTTAATCTACTGATTCAGCCCCCTCTTAGTAAAGAGTTTTGTTTAAAAAATTGGTATTGGAGCCCAGGTTCCTTAGAAAAATATTAATCATCTCAAGTAGATATTGGATGGTGAACATAAATGGATATTCAAGAAGGCTCTTCCTCAAATAAATCACCTCTCTTTGATGGATCAAACTATGTATTTGGAGCATTAGAATGGAATCGTATTTATCCTCAATAGGGTTTGATGTATGGATATCTATTGTAAATAGATATGCATCCTCTACTAAAACTCCTAATGATTAAGTCTCAAATAAGGTATATGAGACCAATGCTAAGGCAAGGAATGCTATCCTTTATGGATTTTATAATTTAGAGTTTTCCAACGTGATGCATTATCAAAAGGGACAAGATATCTAGAATAAATTAAAGAGCATCTATGAAGGTGATGAAAAGGCAAATCAAGCCAAGCTATAAACATTTAAAGGAAAATTTGAAAGCATTAAAATTAAGGAAGAAGATAAAATTTTAGACTACCTTCTCATATTAGATGAAATATTCAATGCAATTAGAGGCCTTACAGAAGAGATGAAAAATTAGTCATTGTCAAAAAGGTCCTAAGATATTTGTTGTCAAGATATGACTCAAAAATATTTGAAATATATGAATAAATAGATTTGGATAAACTCAATGTTGATGAGTTTCATGGAAAATTCATAGCCTAAGAGATGAGAGTGGGATAAATAGATACCTTCAAGAGAGAAGCTACATTAAAAGCATTCAAACTAGTAAAGGTAGAAGCACCTAGATATCTGAGGAGACTGATGAAGAAGAAGCCAAATTTATTATAATATTAAGAAGAGGATCTAGAAATTACAAAGGTATGTTACCCTTTAAATGATTTACCTATGATAAAGCAGGACATTTTGATGAAACCACACTATTCCAAGAAGAACATCAAAATGAAGAAAGGCCTATAGACAAAATAAGATAGTGATTCATTGGATGATTGTGATATTAATTATAATGACAAAGGAAGTCTTATTCATGAAATTAATATCAACCTGTATGGATCAAGAATAAGTTAAAGACTCAGATGAAGAAGAGGAAGGAGAATTGGATCTAGAGTGTGAAATCATCTGTGCTTTAGAAGAAATTGAGAAGTTAAGAAAAGAGAACTCAAATCAAATATTCTTTGTTAAAAATGGATTGAAAAAATGTCCAAAAGTCTTGAAATTTTTTATTAGATGATGGTTAGCCTAAAGACACAAGTTGAAGAGGCTAAAACAATAGAAGATGTAGTTAAAATTTAACTAAAATCTAAATATGATAAGGCGTGAAGTTAGAAGCAGAGATAGTGACTTTGAGAAAATATCTTGAGAAAGTTAAAGATCAAATAGACAAAGATCTAATGATGAAAGGAGGATCAAACACTATTGATTATTTGATCAACTCTCAAAATCCTTCAAAAGAGAGATCTAGTCTTGGTTATGAAAAAGTAAAAGGTTCCATAACTAGAACATCTACTAACCTATATGATAACTTCAAAGTAGAATAAGAATCATGAAAAAGGAAAGAAAAAGCTTACAAGGATACAAAAATAGATACAAGCACTGTATATGTGAAGAAATTTGAAGGAGAAAATAAGCCTAAAGAATGGAAGAAGAGTAATTAAAAAATATCTACAAACTTAAAGAAGATTTAGAACATAAAGGTAGCCAATGTATATGGTTACATAAGAGTGAGTGACTTGAATAAGCCATAGTTTAGAAGAGCTCCTCATACTACATATAGAAGTGCTATGACCAATTATTCGTCATCTTTCTATGGTTATTATTATACCTAATCAATTTGGTCATAGGGCTATGATAGTAGAGTTTTACCTAAAAGGAGAACAAATTTTATAATAAGAACTTCATTTTCACCCTTGTTAGATACAAATGTAATATACTATAATTATAATAATTTTGGTCACATAGCTAAAAAATGTAGGACAAACTTTGTAAGACCAAAAATGTAAAATATAAGCATGTTTCGTAGTGTGAACAAAGGTTCACAAGTATTTGAAAAAGGTAAAAATAATTCAAATAAGAAACTTAAGGATGTGAAGAAAGTAAAATATCAATCTATGATTGCTCAAACTTCACTCCATACCAAGGAGCAAAACTTGTGGGTAATAGATAGTGGTTGCTCAAAACATATGATTGGTGACAAGAGAAAGTTCATCAAACTAATTAAATTTAAAGAATTATATGCTGACTTGGGAGATAACATTTTAGTAAAGATATGAGGTCAAGGAACCTTAAACATAGATGGAAAACTGCCTACACATGATGTCCTTTATGTTGAAGGATTGAAGCATAATCCACAAAGTGTTAGCCAAATGTGTGACAAAGGATATAAGGTCACATTTAATGTAGAAAGATATAAGATAATAATATCTAGAAGAATAGTTTTAAAAGGGAAAAGTATTGAAAGCAATATCTATAATCTTGGTAAAGTGAATGGTAATAGTTGCCTAATAGGAAATATTGATGAGAGTTGGTTATGGCATAGAAGAATAGACCATGTCAATTTTAATAACCTAAAAAAAGTAATCTCAAATAAGTGTGTTAGACACATGCCTAAGATAACCAAACTTGTAGACACTACTTTTAAGAAATGTTAACAAGGTAAGTGAACAAGCGTTAGATTTCAAACAAGGGAGTATATAACTACAAAGCCTCTATAATTAGTTCATACTGATATGTGTGGTCCTACTAAGATAGGAGGATCTAAAGGAGAGACGCTTCATGTTATTTTCATATGATTACTCAAGAATGATATGGGTAGCCTTTTTGAGGGATAAGTCCCAAACATTTGAGATATTCAAGATCTTTAGGGCCATGGTAGAGAATGAGATAGGATGAAAAATCAAATGCTTATGATCTGATAGAGGTGGAGAATTCACCTCAATTGCATTTATAGATTACTATGAGAAGCATGGAATAAAAATGTATTACTCTATAGTAAGGAATCTAGAGCAGAATGGAGTTGTTGAGAGAAAGAATAAGACAATCAAGGAGATGGCTAAACTAATGTTGAAAGAGGCCAAGTTACCTAACGGATACTAGAGAGAAGCAGTCTAAACAGAAGTATATATCTTGGGCAAAGTTGAACTAAGAGTAGATAGTGATAAAACTCCATATTAAATATGGTATGAAAAACCTACCTCTGTGAATTATTTTAGAGTGTTTGGTAGCAAATGCTACATTAAGAGAGAAGAAGACAAATTGGGAAACTTTAAATCAAGATGTGATGAAGGAATATTTCTTTGTTATTCCACCTAAATCAAATCCTACATATGTTATAATAAAAGGCTAAAGAATATTATAAAGAGTATCAATTTCAAGGTTGAATAAGGGTTGAAATGTGTTAAACTTGATAGAGAAATATGTAATGAAGAATCAAATTTTGAAGAAGCAACTAATGAAGAGCATGAGGATGTAAATGAAAAGGTACCTGCAAGATTTATTTAAAAGTATCATCTTATAGATTAGATCATTGCAAATAAAAATGAAGGAGTCCGAATAAGGAGAAGAGTTTCAATAAACAAGGAGCTAGTAAGTTTGTCTCTAATGTTTGAAATTGAGCCTAAGAGTTATGTTGAATCTAGCAAGGATGAGAAATGGATAAAATCCATAGGTGAATAACTAATCCAAATTGAAAAGAAAAAATTTTGGGAATTAGTTCCAAGACCTAAAAAATGAATGTAATAGGTAAAAAGTGGGTCTTTAAAAACAAGATCAATTAGGATGGAGCTATCATAAGAAATAAAGCCAGATTGGTGTGCAAAGGATATGCACAAGTTGAGGGAATAGATTTTGAGGAAACATTTTCTCCACTTGCTAGATTGTAAGCCATAATAATTTTTATATAATTTTTTATTTAAAATAAATTAAAAGTATATAAAATGGATGTTAATTCTTCTTTCATGAATGTGAATTTAGAAGAGGAAGTCTACATAGAACAACCTGAAGATTTTCAGCTATCAGAGGAAAAAGATTGTGTGTAGACTAAAGAAAGCTCTGTATGGTCTAAAAAAAGAACACGGAGCATGGTATTCAAGATTAGACCAATGCCTAAAATAACAAGGATTCAACAAAGGATGTATAGATAATAATCTATTTTTCAAATCAGTAGGTAATCATATGTTAATTATTTTTATATATGTAGATGACATCATCTTTGGTGGGAGAAACAATAAAATGTGAAAACAATTTGCCACACAAATGTAAAGTGAGTTTGAGATGTCTATCCTTTGATAATTTTATTTCTTCCTTGGACTATAGATAATAAAACTTGATGAAGGGATATTTATATCTCAAACCAAGTATGCTAAGAAAATCCTCAATATGTTTGGAATAGAAGATAGAAAACCAGTTAGTACTCATATGATAACTGGATGTAAGCTAAGCAAAGAGGATGAGTCCCTTAATGTAAATTAGACTATGTATATATATATTTTATCAAATCATGAAGACCTGATATTATGTAAGTAATGTGCATGGTTGATAGATTTCAAGTTATTTGTAAATAATCATATGTCAATGCAGTGAAAAGGATCTTTAAATATATCAAGAGCAAAATTGACTATGACCTATGGTATTCGGAAGGTGAATATTTCACTTTGACAACATAGACAAATGTAGATTGGGTAGGAATTCTAGATGATATAAGAAGAACTAGTGGTGTTGTATTTTCCTTGAAAATAGACTTGTTTCATGGCTAGAAAAAAGCAAGAGTTGGTTATTCTTTCTACATTAGAATCAAATTATGTGGCAGAAGTGGCATGTTACACTCGAGTCTTATGGATGAATTAATCACTCAAATACATCAAGGTAGAATATAAATAACCTATCTCTATTCTTTGTGAAAATTCAAAACATATCAAAAAATTAGTGATGCACCCAGAACTAAGCATATATCAATCAAGTATCATTTCTTAAGAGAAAAGGTTACAGATCAAGAGCTCACAATGGAATATGTGCCAAAAAATGACTAAATTATAGACATATTCACCAAATCTCTTTACAATGAACAATTTTAGTATCTAAAACAAAAATTGAGAATGGTGGCTCATACATCACATCACTAGATCCTAGTGATAGGGCATGAGTCTAGGGGGAGAATCATAGAATCTTTGTTAATACCTATAAGAAGAGAGAAAATGAAACCAAGTATGAATATTTTTGTAATTTTATAATGAGTTTATGTTTATATATTTTTGGACAAACTCTTTTATCTGATAAAAGGGGAGAAAACTTTGGGAAAATTGTGAGAAAGTTAGAGTCCCTTTACCATTGATGTCAAAGGGGGAGAAAAAGTGCAAATGCTCTCTATAAAAGTTTGAAAGAGTAGATCATGTGTCCAAGTTGAGTTTAGGAAAATGATCCATTGCCTAAGGAGGAACAAGTCTGGTATGGATAGTTTCATCATAACCCAATGCAAATAATGATAGAGAAGAAGCAAAGTATTATAATATAAGACCATTTAGTTTGCCATCAATGCCAAAGGGGGATATTGTTGTCCATATGATTTTAATTTATGTCAAAAGGGGCATTATGGGTGTCATTGATGTCAAAATATCAATTAAGATTGATAGAGAGAAGAACATGTTTTACTATTGCATAATCCAAAGTTGTCATGCTTTTACATAGACCATTTATGGAGTATTGAAGATCAATTTATTGAAGATCTGTTATGGGTTTTTGAGTGCATTATAGGTATATGGTTCACAAGTTAAGATAAAGATAAATGAGGTTAGTAATGATTTATTTTAGATCTTAGCCATATCATAGTTTTTTAGTTAAATCCTAAGGGTTTAAGCCATGGAATTCATAGGCATGTTCTATTTTTATGTTAACTTGATATAGATGGAAACTGATTACTTAATTTATAACATAAGTCTTCCTCATATTCATGCAATTGGTCCCTTCAACCTACTAATTACCAGCTCGAGAAATGTTCTTAGACCTTAATATTTCCTAAGTCTTAGACGTAATATTTTTCCTAACTCAATCAATTGTTAGCACTTAATCATATGATGAAGATCTAATGAAGCATAAAAATGTCAATTTGTCAAAGGCACATCTAAGTAAATGTGCCAGTGTTAAGTGTCACAATAATTAATCTTGCATAGTAGATTTAAAGAGTAGTTTAAAGTCAAATTGTTAAGGATTAACATGGGAATTCCACGTGTCTTAATAGTAGGAATTGATAACAAAGGTTCAAAAAGCACGTGAGGGTGCCAAGTGTCACACTCATAGGATATAGTCAAAGCTAAATTTTGAGATTGTTAGGAGATCAAATGGTGAGTGTGATTATGTAATAAATATTTGATGGAGTGCATGGACTCAATGGGATCAAGTGCTTGATATTTAATGACATAGAACAAGTTATATATCGAGCTAGTTTGACGAGATTGATGGAGCGTATTCATTTCAAAGACTTGGGAAGTAGTAAGATGAGATTAAGAACTCGAGATTTAACATTAAAGAGAGGTAAATTTCATCAAAATTTGAATATCTAATGATATGTGGGAGCTTAGATCAAAACATCTAATAGATGCATTTTAAAGTTGGAACATTAAATCTTAGAAGTGTACAAGGATCCAATAAAGTGTGTAAGACTACCAAAACATGACCCAATAGATGCATTCTAAAGTTGAGAAATTTAAAGGACCATTAGATCATGGCACAAAAATTAAGATCAATGGTCAGTATTTAACGATATGTTCAACCCAATGGCCAAGTGGAAGAACATGTAGGTAAGACATAAAATATGACATATACAATGAAATTGATTATGGTGATTGATCAAATTTGTGTAATATGACATGTGCATCAAAATAAAAACCCATTATATGCTGAAAATAGTAATAAGAATAAGAATCATGGTGGTGAAGCATGAATTCAAGATGTAGGAAACTTGTTAAAAATAGGAACCAAAGTCCAGAATTGACATGATGTGTTATAGTCTAATTGTGAGCACATAGAAGATACATAGCCGTAGATAAAAATTATATATATATAACATATAGGTTATAGTAAATGTTATTTTTGTTATTAATATTAGAAAAAGTCAAATTAAGAGTGGAAGAAGTAGAGAGTAAGATATTTATGAAGTGTGTCAAATAGAGAAATAGAGATAGAGGGGTAGAGAGGAAGAGTGTAAGACAATAGAAGATAGAGATGTGTAGAGAATGAACATTTATAGACCAGACTTGAGAATTTAAATTAGATTCATTTATGAATCAACATTGTAATCTAGAGTTATAACTCTATAATATAGATCTGATTGGAAGGTGTCATCAAAATAGTTGAGCTAGTGATTAGTTAGGGAATTGGTGCTTCCTTAGAGTAGGTGATCTTAAATCAAGGGATTGGTATCTCCTTAGGTTTGGTACCCTTCAATATTGTAACTAGTGAGGTTCTTGATTATGAGTTTGGACTAGAATAGTAAATTCTAAAAACTATTCTCATGGTGGTTTTTCCCATATTGGGTTTCTCACGGTACATCTAGTGTTATTGATATTTGTGTGTATGTGATCTCTACATATATTTTTAGTCTACATTAAAAGTTTTTAAAAGGAATAAGTTATTCAATGTAATAATTCACCTCCCATAGTAGATATTTATGTTCCAATACCACATGAATTAAAATCTCATCTAGGATCATGAATGCAATATTGAATTTTATGGAAATAGAAGTGTCCATTATTTCACCAATCTATATAGACATCTCTTCACATTATTGTAAGATAATATCTTCCAACCCAGATAAGGTAACTTCACATCATACTAGGGGAGGATGAGGGATGTTTATCTCAAATAAGAGTTACATTAGTTAATTGAGATGGCATTGATAAGTTAACATGAATTTAATATAGGGTATTTGAGATGTGAGATTAGTAATTTATATGATAGGGTCCCATTTATCATAATCCATGAGGGTACTACTAGATAGAGGTGCATAATGTTGGAGGAGCTCCTAAGAAGGATTAAAAGTAAATTTAAGATTATGTTAATAAGACATGGTCGATTTAGTTTTGGGCTAAATCATTTGATTTTATTTAGATGATGTGATAGTTGATTTGGGTTTATCTAGAGATTAATTTGAACAAATATTATTGGTACTTGAAGTAATGTTGTCAATACGTATAGATGTTGGGGAAATATTATAAATAGTGTGAGAGGTTTTATCTAATCAAGGTATTGGAAGATATTATTAAAAAGAGATAACATTCTCTTTCCCCAACTATGTTAGATGAGATGGAGAATAATATCAAATAACTTCAAATGTTTGGGATGTTTGGTGTGTGTGTTAGATTAGAATTAATTTAAGTAACTACTCATTGTATATTATTAATATTTAACACACTCTCTTTGGGATTTTGGTCTATAAGTTTATCAATGTTGTTTTTGGAACAAGTAGGCTTATCATTATTATCTTGATGATTAATCAGAGGGTATTTATATATGGCAATTGAGAATTAACATAGTTTAAGCCTTGATTTTTATTTTATGTTTTATGAGACTGAAAGGTTATATCATAATCTTGTTCAAATTTATGAATGATTAAATCATGATCAAATTTTGGACCAATGAGGAAATCCATAGCTAAATTATGTAATTGCCTACAAGTCTAGTGAAAGTGGCCCTAACTCACATGAAACCAAAAAAAATTATTCGGATCATAACATGATTTTATATGATGAGTGGGGTAAAAATATCATGGTATAGGCCTTGGTAGATGATTTTATAGCTTGGATAAGGATAATGGATTATGAAAATTATTGTTGTGTATTTTTGAAAATTGAAGATTAGGGTTATTGTTTAGAGGGGGAGCTTGCTTCGTAACATGGTTGGGAGTAATGGATTGAATATTATGAATGGTATCATAAGAATTGGTGAGACCATTATTGGTATCATGACAATTTTTATTCTTAATGAGCATGCAAGTGGCCATAGGAAGTTTGGATGGCTCAAATTGGTGCATGATAAAATATTGGCATTTGGCTTGATCAAGGGGCTTCTTCCAAAATTCTTGGAGAGAGAGTCCTAACCCAATATTACAACATGGGATAAATAACTTTAGTGAATATATGAAAGAGATTACCATCTACCATGTTACCCTCACACTTGTTGGATAAGGTCTTCTACCTTTTGATGAAATTCTATGTTTTTTGTTTCTAAATGGATTACAATTGATAAAATGAGCCAAGGTATTCTCAAGGAGGTCACTATTTTTGAAATCTTGTACTAGGGAATTAGCTAGATATTCCAAGCTAGTGATATAATGAGATTTGAGTTAATTATACAAATCTAAAGTGTCTCTAGAGAGTATTTTTACTAATATCTTGGTAAGAGAAAAAGTTTTTAATTTGACCCAATATTTGTAAAGATTACCAAACATTTTTAAATATGAGGTAGGATGAGATGACCCATTATAACTAATGTTATCTTCGATACCTCCTATGTCTATATTGGCAATTTGAAGTGTAAGAGGTTAATTTTGAAGATGTTTAATCATTGTGTTAACAAAAGGTGGTTAGGGAATTAGATTTCCATGGGATTCCATAAGGGGGGATGGTGTTATTTTTTATTTTGTGCTCCCCATGGAACATGTTGAGGTTAATTTTGAAGGTGAATAAGATGATTATGAATTTTCATCATTCAGTTTGCATTATTAATTTGAAAATAAATAACAAGATATGGTTGGTGTGAGTGGTATTTTGACTCATTTTCAAAGAATGTGAAGCATTATCATTGGTATTAGTGGCTTGGGTTTCACTATGATAAGTGATATGCATTACACTAGTAATGTGAGAAGATTTGGTAGAAAAGGAGGCATTAGTGGCATGATTAACATGTGTAACAAAATATTCACTAGTAGAAGGATTGGAATTAGAATAAAAGGAATCACTAGTGTCATGGTTACCATTTGTATAAAATGGTGCGCTAGTGGAACGATTGAGAATCATGGGTATTGGAAAAGGCACGTTAGATTTTGAACCTACCATGTTAGTAGAGATATTTGTCATGAAAGTTGAAGAAATTAGGTAAGAAGAGGTCATATTATGAGGAGTAAAAATAGAAGGGATAGGTTGATAAGAAAAGAAGGTATCACCCATAAATCCATTATATAATGTATGGGAGGGTGAGTGGGGTTATTTAATTTGACCACTTTTCATGAGATCATAAATTGTCCAAGGGTGTTCTCCCCTATGTTGAGAAAACTCATTAATGAAAAAAAGAATTTTAGGCTTGTACTATAAATATGGATGATATTTTAATAAGAAAATAGGGTTAAAATTTTAAGATGAATGAGGAAGAGTCCCATATTTTGTAGTTCAAATGGCCACATGCACATTGCTTTCATCTAATGTAGAAGCCATAAGATATTTATAGGGAAAACTATTGGGATTGGTAAAGTTCATCATGTCTATTGATTTTAACTCTATGTTTTCTTCAAACAAGAAGTTTGTGATGAGATAATGAGATAAAAATAATTATGCAAGGATGAAATCATAAAAAGGGATATAGATTCAAACTGATCAACTATGTTTTGTAAACTAGGAAATACATCATGTAGATAAGGACACATAATCGTCTATGTTAATTATGTACTACTGAATACAGAACTAAATAGGTAAAGATGAGGATACATAGTCATGTAGGTTGACTATGTATTATCTGAAGGAATGTGAAACAATTTGTAAGAGAATATATTAACCAATATGATAGTGTTCTAAAATAGTGAAAAATTTTGTAACATAATTTTAAAGCAAATTGAAAGCAAACACACAAAAAATTAAAACAATGTGATTTATCCAATTGGAAAATGTAGCACAAACCTTTCACCAATGTATGAATTACATGTTTTTTAATATAAAGTACAATTAGAAAAGAGTAAACATCAAATATAAATTAAATGATAATTATTTTCCTAAGAGTTATTAAGTTATAATAAAGTTTGATTTTTAATGTGATAGGAACATTGGCTGAAATAGGGAATTTGAAAGTAATCTAAGGTTGGTTTTAGGATGTTTTGGATGAAAGGGATTTGAATTGGAGATGGTAATGGATTATTATGTAGGTATATCCCCTCACTTCACAATCCCATAATGATAAGGGTGTCAAGTGATTTGAAAATATATACCATTAATCACATATTTAGACTTGGCTAGAAAACCAAGTCAGCTTCCCCCTTGGTGATGAAATCTAAGTAGGTAGGCCTTGGGAAGACAAATTTTTAGTGATTTTTGAATGTAAAGTGATTTGGTAGTGTGTGAAAAAGATAAAAATAGTGTAACTAAAATGGTAATTTTAAAAACCACCTATTTAATTTATGTGAGTTACTTAAAGCATGTAGATAACTAAAAAGGAAGGTAAATTAATTAATAACAAATATGGGTTAGTTCCTTAATTGATAATAGTACAGAGTCAATTTAGATTACACTGTATGTAAATAGTACATAATATATTTGACTTGTGTCACTTTTATTTTACATAATTATCTATAAGAGCATAATTAAATAGTTTAACTATGTCTTATAGATAGAAGATAGACCACATAACTATGTCAAACAAGTCAACCTAGTTGGATGTAGGGTTGTATTTTTATAGACTACAAACTTGTGAAAAATAATATTGAAAGAAAAATTGAAATGATAGAGATAAAAAGGAAAGAATATTGATGGGATTGAAGACATTTTAGATTGAAATTTTTTATATTATGATGCTCAAATGTTGTTTCAAAAAAATTTCAACTATGTTTACTTATTTGAACAAGTTTAAAAAACCCTTTATGATAAATAAGGGATAAAAAAATAAAGTCAACTTATTGAACTATGTTTGCATATGTATATGTTGACAAAAGAAAATAACAAATAGAGTCAACGAGTTTGACTATGTATGCCAATATGGACTTGAAGAATATTGTACCAAAATGCTTGATCAACTAACCAATAATTGTTGAAGATGTGTATAGATAGAATAAATTAGTTTAAAAGTGATTATGTGTTAAAATTGAGCATAAAAAGTTATAACTATATTGGTTGGTTTGATAAATTACTATAAATATAGAAAAATATTATATATGACAAAGACAATGGTGTGAAAGAAAACCTACAAGGGTTAGATTCACATCATCTTCACTAGAATGTATGCAAAAGGAAATTCAACTAATTTATTAATCAATCCTTGATCAGACAAGATAAATCCTACTTACACTTCTAATTGTTGATACATTATATATTTAGGGTCATGACCAAGATGGATCCATTAGACCTAGCCAAGGGATATTTTACCATAATAAAATCATTGTGGAGGGTTTTCAAGGATCCAATCAATCAAAACTATGTAATAATCATATTTAGGTCTGATTGTCACTTAGATTTACACCCTTTTCACTAGTTTATCCACTATACCAGTTTTGACTAGCTAAGATGAATCATCTATTTGAAGCACATAGGAGTTTATCAAAGGCATGAAATGTCCATAGGGAGTTATATTAGGTCCTAATCTTTCCTAAAAACTTGATTTCAGCTCATACTCCTTTTAGAACCTTTAAAACACATAAAATAATTAAAAATAACCTATTTTATACCTTGTCTACATAGTTTTGAATAGTTCAAAAGCATAGGGAGTAGCCTGAGAGATTATCTTACAACCTTAAATAAATTTCATCATCAAAATAGTCCCTTATATTATATTTCCATCTTCCTTTTCTCCATTGGGTCTTAACTAAGGGTTTGCAAGTGGTTTAAGTAGTTTTCATTCTTAAGCATTGTTCATTAAAATGAGATGTTGGATTTTCAAATATATTCCAAAAATTCATACTTAAATACCTTTATCAACATATATAAAATTATTATATTCCCATGTATAACCTCAGGGGTGATGTGAGCATCCAAAACTAACCTATCAAGCTCTTACTTCCATTTCTTATAGGTCTAAGTTAGTTTTAAGCTCAAAAATGGATTATTTTCAACCTCTATGCCCTAAAAAATCTTTAAAACATTTGTCTCAATCCTATAAACATGATTTAGTAGGTTATAATATTCATCTCAAGGTAGAAGTGACCATGACTCTCCTTTTGGCTTCTAGGCCTAAACCTTGTTTAACATGCCTAAGTTGGTTTAAGACCCAAAATGACATTATTATGGTTTCTCATGTACTAAAAGAGATTTAACACCTAAAAATTTATCCTTCAAACATGTTATAATTAATCAGAAGGCTCACTAAGAGCTAGAAGTAAAAGTGGTATACCCTTTGGCTTCTAAGCCTTAACTCTGCCTACTAGGTTTGATTGAAACCTTAGTGTTTTAGACCTTACTATTTATTTCCCTCTATCTAGGAGATGTTATTAATATTTTAATGGGTGATATACAACTCCACACAACTCTTGGTAGGGTTTTTTTAGCTTCTAGTCTTCTTTTTTTAACCTTATTCTAAAAAAATATAGGTTTTGTGCCTAAGGGGAGTCCCCTCTATTTTAGACAAAAAAGAGGGAAATTCCCTTGTCTATCAAGAATAAATAGGTATTATAAGCATTAATTAAAATTTTAAGGATTATCTCCATAAAATTTGAGTCTTTGACTAGGTCTTTTGACCTTCTAAATACTCGAAATCTAAAATAGGCTCCTAGGAAGATAGGTTGTAAGTAGGATTTATCACATGAACTCTATATGCACTTTAAAGGAGGTCATACTCTATTTTATATCTATAATGATATTCCCATAAAACCATCATGATAATGTTTTAGGTATTCCCTTCTTCATTTGCTTCTCCAACCCTCCACATGTTCCTTATAGCCTTTGCCTGCTCAAATTATGTGTGTTTATTGTCTATGTACTATTATTCTCACTCAAAGTTAACCCCTGCAAGTGAAAATTATGTTTTAAAATTGTATTCATGTTTTATTCATAATATATGTCCTTGAATTCATTTCACCTTATCTTTAAATCAAGTCAATGTACTTATAGGCTTGTCTAACTGGTCAAGGTCTTTTGATTATGATTCCTACCCTTTCTGCCAAAAAATTATTCATGTAGGGAAAACTATATTTCCTAATCCTTTAAAACATTATTTGTGTCCTCATTGAATCTTTCCACACCATGACATATCTATATCTATCATGTCCATAATTTACCACTATTTTGGTCTAGCTTATTATCTATATATAGTCCATTATAGTTGACTATGTTGAAGCCATTTAGACTCTACCTATTGGAGAAAATAACTTTTTTTGAGCTTAGGTATAGTGTTTAAAAGTTATCCTAAACATGTTATTGATCACCAAGATATGTCCATAATTATCCAAGCCATATTCATACCTTCAACCATTTTTTCAAGCTCCTATTATGCACTTGTAAGGCTTTAAAATCTATTATACTTCAATATCTAGGCAAGAGATACTTGTAGGGACAAATGGTGTTCAAATAATTTCATATCAACCTATTTTAATGTCCTCTAGTTCATACATGTTCTCTGTCAGCCGTCAAAACTCATTCAAACTTGAAGGTATGGCTTGGAAATAAAACATTGGGTGAAGAGTCTATTTTAGGAGCATAAAGACTATAGGTGAACATTGCCTAGGTTTAGTAAATAAAAGCACAATTTTGGGCCTATGAAAAACTAACCTCCCATGATGAGCTTACCCTCAAAATATGAAAAGTCCTTATTCTATATGGATGTTAAAATCTATGGTCATCAATATTCATAAAATATATTTGAAAACTTGTTATGAGATATAATCAAAATGCTAAGGATCTATGTTTTTCATTTTTGGGGATTTGATCCTTGAACATTGTCACTTGACCCTAAGAGGTGATCCAAACTTTCATTTGCCAAACTAGATTCCCACATGAGTCTAACCTAATTATACACCAATGAAAGGTCTTCAAGAAAAGGTCCCATCACATGCTTCAGCACTTTAAATTTATAATTAGCTCTCTATTAAGTTATTTATAGGTTGTCATTTAGTGTATACACATAGTAAAGGAGAAAATGGACAATGTGCATGTTTTGACCCCATTGGTAGACCTATAATATTAACCAATCCTTCAAATAGGTACTTATCTTCATGAATATGTTGAAACTAATCTTCAAAACCTCTATTCAACATGGTATTCCCCTTTTGACCACTTGTATAGTCTCTTTATCATGATGTTAGAATGGAACACTAGGATGTTATAAATCCTTAAATAAAGCATTCACACCCCATTTCCAATGTGATATCCCTCTATAAAGATGCCTATAATGTACCTTCATGACTACCTAACTATGTTTCTTGCACATGATTCCATCTATGAAGATTGATTTGGGGAATGAATTTTAAAGGTGAATGGATTGATATGACATTGGAAACATGATAATGAAAATATCACAACCCTTTAGAACAATGATTAAAACCTAAAGATCTTGAAAACATTAAAAAATTTCCTATAAGATAGAATGATGTATCTTCTTCTAACATGAGATAATTTGCATATCCAAACACATTAAAACACTAAAACAAGCATGGGTATCATTTAAGGAGGAATTCAAAATCATCTAAAAAGAACAACAGTATCTAGATTGTACAAAATCATCCAAACAAGATCAAAACTTATGGGGTTCACAGATTAGCAAGCAAATTAGAAAGGTCAACTTCATAGGGATATGTCGTTAAGCTTATATTACCATTCCTCTACAATAAAACATCAAATTTAAGCTAACTGAGTGTAGAATATACCCCCAAGATAATTTTTCTTGAGACCTTCATGTTGACTATACCAAGTACAAACTTGAAGACCACTTTTGCTTACCAAGCCTAGTGAAAGTAGAAATAAGCAGTTTTATTCATTTTGTGGAGATTATAATCAAAATTATCACTAAAAAAAATATGTGGAAAACCAAGTTACACTCTTGAAATTTCTCCAACTGTACAAGTTTGTACAAGTTCATACAACCCAATAAAAATCCTCCTTTATTCAATAAAATTTCCCTTTTTCTTAAGAACCTACAACTTTTTAGTGAAAAATGGCTGATAAAGACATATTAGGACACATGGGATGTGACATCACCTATTTAAACCTCCACATTTCTTTAATAATCTATACAAGTCATAAAATACTCAATTTTGACCCTCAAAATGACTCAAAAGGACATATTTACTAATAAGACTAATGACAAAGGATAATATGATATTAAATGAAACAAATTAAAATATAATACACCTTATAACATAAAATTATACCCTTAATAAACCTATAAAGATAAACAAATTTCCAATAGGGGTCCCAATTTGACCTACAACGTCAAATTTGGTCAACAAACTAGTGACTCATAAGTGTAGCATACCTGCTATAATAAATTGAATAGTAGCCTTATCATTCCATTGGGCTTAGGGATTAATATAAAGTTTGAAACAAATAAAAATACATTGAACATTGACAACAAGCATTGATCAAGACAAGACCAATTAGGTACCTCAACCACACAAAATAAAGAACACACATAAAGTAAAGTAGAGACACTAACAAGACACACATACATGTTCTTAAGGCACTTAAAGGAATAATAAAAAACTATTATGTACAACTATAAACTAATCATACCACATATATAGGATCAAAATTAAAGTTTATTGAATCATTCTTTAAATGAGGTGAATCATAGTGCCAATCATGTTCCTCCTTAGATTAGATTCTTTGTAGATCAAACCTATTTCTTGGCACTTCAGTTAATCTAGTCTCAACTAGATCATATCCAAATATTTATCCAATGTATATATATGCTCTTTAAATTTTACACATACCTCATACTACTACCCACTCTTCATCTCATGATCAACTAATATCTTCTGTGTAGGCATGGCTTCAAGAGGATTGGCTTCTTGTTCCTTCAAAGATTGAGGTCAATAATAACTTGTTCCATCCTTCAAGAGATGATGATTTTCTCCCAAATATTTGATACAATTATATCCCATATTTATGACTTCAAAGATATCATCTGAGATGTATATGCCTCTTGAAATGATAGATTCAAAAAGTTACCTTTTCAATGCATACTCACATGAGTACCAAGGTTGCCTTCTCCATTCTTTACTGGATCATCACCTCCTTGAAGAGGATTATAATATTATCCAATGATTTCAATAAATTCATACAAATTCTAATTAATAACTTTTCATTTCCCATCCACGACATATTTCATAGTGATAGAAGAGCCAATGATAGTTTCCTCTTCTTTGGCAAAAGGAAAACATTCTTCTTCGTAAATTTAATCAAAAGTTTCCACACAATCAATCACATCTTATTCATCATTTAAGACTTATGGAGGGATATAAAGTTTCATCTCAACCTATACAATAGGACTTTTGTTCTAAAGGGCTAAAAGATATTCAATCTCATTTTTTGTGATTATAAGACTAGGCATCTTAAAGTCATGTGATTTAGTCTAATGAGGCTGCCAAGGAGCTATGATTTATTCAAGAAAGATTTATAATTTTTTTATCAACCAAATTCTCCTATTTATGTTCACATACCATAGTTACATTAGGAAAAATGGTGATGGGGTGAAGATAAGATTAACTAGTTGGTGGAGGTGGAACATAGAACTCAAAATCAGATTCAGAGTGAAAAGTAGGGGATTCTTTTGGAAGCTCTTGACAAAGGGGAGGTAGACCTCAGGATAATATATCTTGGTTATCTTCCTTACACTAAAAAATCACTTCATTCAACTCTAATTTATCTTGGACACTCTATTCATGAAGGGTAGATGGGGTGTGTTTAGGCATAAGATCTTCTTTTGGGTCTAAACCTTCCATCACACCTTGACTTAACAATTTCATCCTTGAATGTAACTATTAAATTTACTTAGATAGGTTCTCTTGGAAAATTCTATCTTTAATTTAATAGGCATTTTCATGAGTATGAGGAGTACAAGAGGGTTCACATGGAAGAAAAGAAGTCTCTTGAAGAAGGGTGGGAGGGGTTTGTATAGGATCAAGGTCTTTCTCAACGTCACACTCTTTATCAAGAATTCTATCCTATTTATTTCCCCATGATTCCAATATCTTGTTATATCTTAGGATATTTGGATTATGAGTCTTTTATTGAGGTGGCGATGAAATTTGATGAGTGGATGAAGTGTTAAAAAATTTGGAATCTCTTTAGGCTTGGATTTTCCACCTTGTCTCCAACCTAGAATCTCATATCTAGGGGTAACTTCTTGAGCTGGGGATTTAATTGAAGAGGGAAATGAGGGATTATATTCCACTTATTTTGTTTATAAGATGGACTGATATATCTACCTATTATCCATTTCAATCTTCCTATCAATATTAGTTTCAAAAATAATGTTTCTCTTTTCAACTCTCTCTTCCAACTAATTGGGAAAAGGATGACTTTGGTAAGCTTAATTGGAATCATTATTAGGATTCAATTAAGACTAATATCAATATTTGGGAAGTGGATATGAAGTTTTATAGGTTTGGTGAATTTTCCTTTCTTTAATTCTTAGCCTATCCTCTAAAGAAGAAATGAAGCCACTCACATCTAGCATCTCACTTGTGATCCTTTGCCAATTGGATCTCTCAATAGGTTCCCACTCTCTTTTAACTATCTCTAATTAATATCTCACCTTATTATTGAAATGGATATTAATCTCTAAACCATATCCCTTTTTTGTGACAAGATCCAACATGTACTTATCATAGGCCAAAAGTGTTCTCTTGAAGGTGGACATGGATTGACTTGAGAAGTGTTAAGAGAAGCAAGATATTGAGGAGGTTGACTATAGGAATGATAAGGGTCAAGTTTGAGTTGATAGGGATTATAACAAGACTTGTAATGATCACACAAAGGCTGATAGTGAGTGTCATAGTTTGGATATACCTCACCATCTTGTTTAAAATATCACTTAACACCAAAATTAGACATGAAACCTCACTAAAAGCAATAATAGAAAGAAATATATTACCAACAGTCTTTAGAAGGAAACTTGGGTTGATAGACTAGCTAATGTGACTTTGGAGTCACCATTGATGCTTGGATAGATGCCTCCAAAGTTTTATTCTTGAAATAAAATACCACAATCTTTTAACCTATTAGACTAAGAATCCCACTAGGCATGCCAAAAATTGTTGTCCCTTAGATTTGTACCCTTTTCACTAGCTTGTCCACTATGCCAATTTTGAGTAGCTAAGATAAAGAATCTACTTGAGGAACATATTAGTTTATCTGAGGCACTAAATGGAAATTGGGATTTATATTATGTCCTAATATTTCCCTGAAACTTAATATATTTTTTATACTCCTTCTCAAACCTATAAAACACACAAAATAGTTGAAAATACCCTATTTTATAACATGTTTAGATAGTTACATAGATATATAAAGCATGGGGAGTATCTAGAGATAGCCTACTTAAAAATTCAATAACTTTCATGATCAAACTAGGCCCTTAGATCGGCTTCCCATCTTCCTTTTCTCCACTAGGTCTTGACTGATGGTTTGCAAGGGTTTTATGAAGTTTTCACTCTTAAGAATTGTTCATAAAAATGGGACATTGTATTTTCACACTAATTTGAAAAATTTAAAATTAAACAACTTCATCAACATCTTGGAACTTCTTATATTCCCATGTATTAGCTTCAGGGAGATGTGAGCATCCAAAACTAGCCTATCAAGCTCTTTCTTCCATTTCCTATACGATTGAGTTAGTTTTGAGATAAAAGATCGATTATTTTCAACCTATTTACCCTAAAAAATACTAAATTTTTTTTTATCCATCCTATAAACATGATTCAATAGTTTAAAATGTTCATCTCAAGGTGGAATTGACCATGACTCTTATTTTGGCTTTTAGGCCTAAACCTTGTTTAATATGCCTGAGTTGGTTTAAGACCCAAAATGAAATTATTATGATTTATCATGAAATAAAATAAATTTAACACATCTAAATTCAATCTTCAAAAATTCTCCAATTATTTACAAGGCTAACTAAGAGTTATAAGTAAAATTGGTCTACCCTTCGGCTTTTACGCCTTAACTTTTCCTACTAGGTCTGACTGCAACCTTAACATTTTAGACCTTCCTATTTATTTCAATTATTATAAGATATTTTATTCATATTATTATATGTTCTATCCAACTCTTCACAACTCTTTTTAAGGTCTTTTTAGCTTCTAATCTTATGTTTTTAATTTATTTTCAAAAAATATAGGTTTTGTACCTAAGGGGAGTGCCATCTATCTGAGACAAAACATAAGGAACTTCCCATATTTATCTAGACAAAATAGGTATTAGAGAGGTTTATTAAAGTTTTAATGATGATATAAAAAAATATTTGAGCCTTTAACGAGGTCTTTAAACCTTTTAACTCATCAAAATCTAAAATATGCTCCTAGGAAGATAGGCTATAAGCATGATTTGTCACATGAACTATATGTGCACTTGAAAAGAGGTCCTCCCATATTTAATATATATCATGATATCCCAATAATACCATCATGATCATGGTGGAGGTATTCCCATCTTCATTTTCTTCTCCAACCCTCCACATGTTCCTTATAACCTTTGCATGCTCAAACTGAGTGTGTTTATTAACTGTGTACTATTTTTCAAACTCAAAGTCGACCCCTATAGGTGAAACTTATGTTATAGAATTTTATCTATGTTGTATATTTCATAAAAATCCTTGAATTCATTTTATCCTATCTTGAAATCAATTCAATGTACTTATAGGCCTATCTCACTGGTTAAGTTCTTTTGACTATGATTCCTACCCTTTTGGCTAAAACATGATTTTTGTAGGTGAAACTATATGAACTAGGAATTTAAAACATTATTTGTGTCTTGCTTGAATATTTCCATGCCATTAAATAGATATATTTTTCATGTCCATACTTTACCACTTTTTGGTCTAGCTTACTATTTGCCTACAGTCCATTATAATTGACTGTGTTGAAGCCATTTAGACCCTGCCTGTAGGAGTAAATAACAATTTTTTTATCTTAGGTATAGTTTTTTAAATGTCTCTTCAACATGCTCCTAATAACTAAGCTATTTTCATACTTATCCAATCCATATTCATACCTTCAACCATTTGTTCAATCTCCTATTATGCACTTTTAGGACTTCACAATCCACTGTACTTCAATTTCTAGGCAAGAGATACCTGTAGGTGCAAATAGGGTTCAAATGATTTCATAAAAACATATTTTGATGTCATATAGTTCATACATGTTCTTTTTCAACCATAAAAACTCATTAAAACATCAAGGCATGGGTTATAATTGTAACATTCGATGAAAAATCTTTTTTAGGAGCTCAAAGCTTGTAGGTGAACATTGCCTAGGTTTAGTGCATAAAAATAAAAATTTGGGACTACAAAAAACTAACCTCCCATGATCATCTTCCCCTAAAAATCTAAAAATTTCTTGTTCTAGATTGATGTTATAAGTTATTTTCATGAAGATGCATAAAATATATTTGTAAACCTATTATGAAATATCATCAAAACACTAAGGATCTTTGTTTTACATTTTTGGTGATTTGATCCCTGAACACTATCACTTGACCCTAGAAGGTGATCCACACATGCATTTTCCAAACTAGCTTCCCACATGAGTTTTCCATGTTTCTACACCAATGCTAGGAATTTAAGAAAAGGTTTCATCACATACTTCAACACTTGAAATGGATAATTAGCTCTCTATTATGTTGCATATAGGTGGTCATTTAGTGTATACAAGTAGTAAAGAAGAAAATATACAATTTGTATATTTTGACCCAATTAGAAGACTTGGAATCTTAACCAATCCTCCAAACAGGTGTTTACCTTCATGAATATATTGAAACCAATCTTCAAAACCTCTATTCAATGTTGTATTCCCCTTTTTAACACCTATAGATACACTTTGAAAGGTATGTAGGTAGATAGTGAGATGGTCCATGCATTAAAGGAATGTGCTTTCATAGTCACTTGATCTCTTTATCGTTATGTTGGAATGGAACACTGGGATTTTTTAAAAACCTAAATAAAGAATTCACACCCATTTTCCAATGTGATATCCCTCTATAAAAATGCCTACAACATACCTTCATGGCTACCTAATTGTGTTTCTTGCATATGATTACAACTATGAATATTGCTTTGGAGAATGAATTTGAAATGTGAAAGGATTGAAATGACATTAAAAACATGATAATTAAAATATCACAACCCTCTAAAACCATGATCACAACTTGAAGATTTTGAAAATGGTGAAAAACTACCAATAACATAGAATGGTGTATCCTCTTGAAACATGAGATAATTTGCATATCCAAACACCTTGAAACACTAAACCAAGCATGGAGATAATTTGAGGAGGAATTAAACATCATCTAGAAACAAGATCAATATTTATATTGTACATAATCATCCAAACAAGAACAAAACCTATGGGGTACACTAATTAGCAAGGAAATTGGAAAGGTCATATTATTAATTATAGTTTATATAGCTCAAACCACAATTTATATACAACCAAACATAAAATGGAATATAACTGAGTTTATAATACATTCCCAAGAGCATTTTTTCTAACACCTCTCATGCTAAACATACCAAGTACAAATTTGAAGACCACTTTTGCTTTCCAAGCCTAGTGGAAGGAGAGATAAGTAGTTTTCTTCATTTTCTGGATATTATGATAAAAATTAACATTGAAATAAGTGTTTAAAATACCAAGGGGAAATATTAAAATGTCCCTAACTATAGAAGTTTGTACAAGTCTCTACAACTCAAGAAAACTTTTCTTTTCTTCAAAAACATTACCCTTTTTCTTAGGAACCTACCACTTTTCAATGAAAAATAATTTAATAAGACATAATAGGACACATGGGACATAAAATCACTTGTTAGAACCTTCACATTTCCCTATAAATCCAAATAAGTCGTTAAATGCTCAATTTTGACCCTCAAAATGACTCAAAAAAACATATTTACTAATAAGACTAATGACCAAGGATAATATGAAATTAAATGACATAAATTAACCTATAATACACCTTATAACACAAAATTAGACCTTGAATAAAAACTCTAAAGATAATTCTTTTCCTATAGTGGTCCTAATCTAACCTACAGGGTCAAATTTGGTCAACAATTCCTATGTTTTCATATTCATGAAAGTAAATTATAAAGAAGTAAAATCTAATGTAGTGCTCACCAAATCTTTTGGAAAAAAGTTGGTGTAATAAACATAAGAACTAAACATGTATAGAATATCTATACTTATGTCAATGTATAGAAAATCCTAATTCATGGGAAAGAAGTACAAATGTAAATCTATCTACTTTTATAAAGGAGGAACAAATTTTGGAATACTTACCTTTGAAGATGAAGCTACTGAGGCTTAATCTCTCTATTGGCCAAGGTGATTCACAAGAGGTTATTGTGGTATCTAAGGATAGCAAAGATAAGTTATCCCTAATCTACACAACTTTTCTATGTATCCAAAATACTTCTCCACAAGAAAAGATATGTATCTCCAAAGAAATTATTAAAACCCTAAGTAGTACTCTTCAATTAAAATGGTGGATAAGCATATGCATAATATAATACTATTATTCTTATCTTCTCTCTAATAAATAATGAAATTAATGTGTATATATAGTTGAATCTAACCCTACACCTTTCTAAAAGTTTAGTCGACAAGGTCAGCCTAATCAACTTTATATCATTATTGAAGAAAACAAACTAGGTATTGGTCTAGGTTGGTCAGGGGCTAACATATACCCTAAATGAGTTTTATTATTTAGAGTATTGGGTCAATGGGGTATATAATGTAACATAAAATATTGAAAGGGTTTTAGGCTTAGCAGTGGGCTAATGAAGGCACAAAATAACTAGTAGAGGATGCAAAAGAGGAGGTAAAGCTTAGGGGAGTGTTTTTTGGATATTGTTGTGTAGATATCAAGTGGTAGTAAAGAGAAAATAATCATGTAAAGAACCAGTGGTATGCCATCCCTTTCTTAGTGCACCTTTTGAGGCC
This sequence comes from Torreya grandis, assembly GCA_037957365.1. Lineage (NCBI taxonomy): Eukaryota > Viridiplantae > Streptophyta > Pinopsida > Cupressales > Taxaceae > Torreya > Torreya grandis. Next base: position 1,948,036 of record JARHVA010000191.1, read on the forward strand.
TACACTCAGAGATATTTAAACTTGATAGGTTTGTACAAGAGAGAATGAATCATTAATTGATAAATTTTGAAAATATTATGTGTATGTAAATGATTATTCCTTTGATGAGCCATACTTAACTAGATATTATTAATATAAGAATGAATATATATTATATTATAACTCATACATTCAACACTCTTATGAGTTTTATTCATCTTCTTATGGATTTTTTTTAGTTTATATAGTTTTATCTCATACTTTACCTGACATTATCCCTCCTCTAGTTGATGTTCAAAAACTAGAGATGGATTGTGTTCATACTTATTTACTTCCTTCCCTAGTTACTTATAAGCCTCTTTTAATTATGTTCCTTTATCATTACACTATGGGACCATACTAGTTATTTAGACTTAATGATCTTTTGAGTACACTTCCTTCCAAGATGTTGGCTATGTTGATATGACTTGCACCTAGTTTATATCCTAAATAATTAACTAAAACACCATTTATATAACCTTGCCTTATATGATTTGATAATAATGTATTTATTGATAGGGATATAGACATACCACACTATTTTTCTCCACCTAGGTTGAAAGAGTCATATTTTAAGTTCTATAATATGGTCGGTCATTAGGTTAAATGTTTTCAAGCATACCAGATATTATTAACATAACATAATCTACAAGTTCCCACCATAGATAATAGAATGCCAAATTCAACTACTTCTAGGGGGGAAAATTAATTTACATGGCATTAACATGAACTCTTCAACCCATTAACAAGCTCTATGGTGGAACCTAGATGTATTTCATATAGAAGTAACCCAATTTTATAGAAGGTTGAATTTTATAACTTTTAATATATCTAGAAAATACATCCCAAAACATGGGGAATCCTTTTATATTTGGTATCATTATACTACACATTATATAGATATATGAGGATCACTCCATCATTTTAATGAATTCAAGGCCTATACTTAAACATTCTCAACATTACTCACATGGTCATTTTTGGATAAAAGGACAACCTTTTCCTAAAGATAGCCTTCTAGTAGATTACCAAAAATTGGACACTTGATGCATATAGTTCATCTCATCAAGTATCCTTCACAAGAGTTGTCACACCATCCTATTTTTTCCAATGTTCCTACCATATCCATAGAGACCATTTTCATGGTAATCCTTCAATGACTCTCTGATAAAGTAAAAGAGACTATGATCAAATCTAGATACCAGTTATAACAATATTTATCAAATGTTATTTATGATATATTTTCATATTTATATCAACATTTATGATAAAATATATGCATAATACCACATTATTATTCACATTATCATATGATTTTATTTCATGTTTATATTACATATATAAATTTTTAGCCTTCTTGAACATATGTTGTTCATATCATGGTCCTAATTCATTATTGAACATTTTATATCACTTTAATTACAACAGTAATTCCTTTTGGTTCTTTAGTGTTATTTAATTTCAGCCTTTTTTTTTATCTTTTAGAAATTAGGTAATACCTTTGGATTTTATTTTATAACTTTTCCCTAGTTTATTTTTGGTGCTTTAGTTATATTACCCATATTTTTGGGATGACCATTTCCTCCCACCTATTTTGTGATGACCATTTAATATTACCCTATTTTTGGATGACCATTTACTCTCCCCTCTTTTTGTATGACTACTTAATTTCATTATTTCTTGTGCTAGATTAATTTTAGGTTAGTAAAACATCCATAGTGACATGACTATCATAACATATCCCCTATCCCTTTCAAATAATTCATTTCACTCCTTGTAAGCAACTATGATCATAATCATCATTATATCACCTCTATTACATAGAAGGACCTTCCACAATCCTCATATTTCCATTATTCAATTGCACTTGAGTCACACATAGGTCATATTTGAGATTACATAGTAACATGTGGACAAGTATAGGAGTCTTTAGACACCATGGTATTTAGGTCCTTCTCTATAGTGGACAAGTATAAGCTTTGTTATGTTAGATACCTATTTTACTCATGCTTCATTTTCAAATCCATATGAAGGAATATAAAAATACAACAAAGTTAAAATACATATTATAAGTAACAAAAATTTTAAGATGCAATTATATATTAAAATTCATATCAAAATAAAAGTTTTGATCTTCGTTTGACACATCTCCTATTCTAGTTGAATCTTAAACTCCATAGTTAGACACATGATAGAGTCGAGGTCCATTGCGGTGTGGTAGGGTAGTAGATTATGGTAGGTCTCATTATATATTTATATCATAATATATTTACACATTTTAATTCCACCTATGTTCTCACATAAGTACCCAATATTCATAGAAGGCCAATGACTTTATAAGGGGTCCTGAGGAGTAGGAAACACATTTTTGTAAGGTAGGATCAATTTGATTTTATGCATATATCTTTCAAGGGATAATATATGAAATTCAATTTTTTATCCTAAAGTTCATGTCTACCATTCAGAGTATCCTAAGTCCTTCATCTCAATAGTTCTTATACTTTCTCACTTCTTTGGTGTGTATCATTCCACTAATGGTTTCCATATCACATGTGTGGTGCATTTAGTTTTTTAATTACATCAAATTATCCTAGATAACCCCTTGACTGGTAGGAATTATAGTGTATCACATCTTTAATCATGCCCATTTACTTATGCCTCTTGGATTTATTTTTGAGTTTTATTTATAGACATTGGATAGGACCAAATGTTAGTCACAAACACCCACTTATACATCCTTTTGGAAATCATTGTTTCCTTTATTGGTTTTTTGGTTCCTCAACACAAATTTAAGAACCATTTGGTTCTTTACTTATGCCACATTGATTTATTTGTTATTTTAAGTGTAAAACCTTGGATATGACTAGGCCTTCCTCAAAAACACCCTTACACCTTCCCTTTCCACAACACCTCATAAGTCATACTTGTCATCAAATTAGGTGGTTTTAATTTCATAGATTTAATTATAAATTAAGCACTAAAATTTGAGTCATCATTTTTTAGAGGATTTTCAACTTTAATTCATTAGTTTTATTTTATTTTTAATTTTCCCACATTTACATATTTTTTTATATGTTTGGCTTGCCATGATTGTCTTAAATTTTGACTTACATTTCATTTTTTTTTAGTTATTTATGTTCAATTCATGTTTGTTTGACTTGAGATGAAATTTAATTTACTTACATATCTTTTTTTGAGTCTTTATTTCATTGATATTTCATTTACTTACATATATTTGTTAGAGCTTTTTTATTACATTGATATTTCATTTATTTACAATGTTTTACATATATCATTTTTTGTGTTGTGTTATAAATTTATTATATTGATACTAAAATATGATTATATATAACATCTTTGTCTTATAAAATTTAAAAATACTAATCAAGGCTTTAACCTTCAATTCTAGATCCTCTTACTATTGAACGGATTGAATTCACCATCTCACTATGCCTAATTTCTTACATTATGAACCAAACCTATAATTTTGATCACCCATATAAAATGTACACTAAAATAATATTAAAATATGATTTTTATCATTCAATTTTAGTTATAAACTTTTAAAAAAATTCTATCCTTCTATACACTTGTGTTTTCATAGGGATAATAACATTAACGCTAAAGTCTAATTTACATATCAAGTATCTATACCTCAAAATCCATCCAAATTTAAAATATTTAAAAATTTAGGTTAACCTATTTTTTATTTAACCCATGCATGAGATATTTTTAAAAGGTATGGTATTAACACAAATCAAATCCTAGTCATTATCAAATCCTATTCACGCTCATCTAATCAATTACACAACTATGTTATAATGCCTTGCTCTTACCCATTTATAGATTAGTCATAGGAGTAGTAATATTATAGGTCTAAAGCTTCCAAAGAACAATACATGAATAATGTTTATCAAATCATAAGCTAGATCATTGTATGACCTTGTATATATCTTGTTGCACTCTTGTGCAGACATAAAACTACACATAGGGTATAAATACATATGTATGAGGCCTCTTTAGAGTATTGGCTATGTAGGTAAAAATCATTGAGAAAGGTGACCTTGAGGTCAAATTTACTTCATGAGCCCACCAAATGTTTTTTTTACCAAAATGACTTATCTAAGGTGAATATCTAGGGTTTGAAATATACAAAATAATATAGATCTTGTACATGTGATGAAAATACATCAATATAAAGGTGAAAACCCCCAATTGGAACATGGAGTAATTTTTCAATATAATGAATATCTATTATATGATAAAAGCATTGATCTATGAATATATGTGTTGATGTAAGTGTCTATAGGTTGATGTAAGTATCCATGCCTCCAAAAATAATATTTATGTAATATGATGACTCGATCCTAAGCATGAGTTTCATTAATTATAACCTTTTACATCAAATAAATACCTACACATATATAAATAATCTAAGTATTATCTCTTATTCATGTTGAAACTATCATAATATCAATGGGAATTATACTCTATATATTTCATAATGTTCTATTTTTATTATATTATATTACTTAAATTAATTTAATTGGCCTAATTTATAATAGTTTTATTAATCAATTTGATTATGTTATTATACCCCTTTAACCCAAAAAAAATTAAAAAGGGTTATACATTTGGTGAGCCTGACCTCTATGTCTTCTCATCAAAATCCTAGTTTAGCTTTAGGGTTTTAGGCCTTATAAGGTTTCTGCTTACTATCTTTATTCAAATTTTTTATAAAATTTGTATAAAAATTAGGAATATTACTCGATAATGTGGTGTTAATGTTAAAAATATTAATATTCCCCTCGGTCCACCTAAAATGTGTCAAGTTAAATGCATGTCAAATTTTGATAATAATGAGAATGACAATAATGAAAATGAGAAAATTAATGAAAAAATATTATAGAATATGAATATGGTCATGAGGATAAGGAAAAATAAATAAAAGGAGCATGAACAAGTATACCAAGATTAAGTTAAATCTATTACATTATTTTGAGAGAAAATTCAAGAAAATCATGAAGATCTCCATAAGATCCTAAATATTATATTATAAACTAATAAAGTAAAATGTGTTAGTGAATAACCATGGCTATCTATTGATAAAAATATTTGGTATAATGGATATGTATATCACACTGATTCTAATATCACTCCCCTCAATCAAAATATTGTATACTACATATAGTGGTGGCATGAGATGTGTTATCAAACCATTATTTCTTGAAGATAAAATAACTATTACTACATCCTCCATCAGAACAATTAATACTTAAACTCAATTACTAGTTCCAATTCCTTCTTAAAAAAAAGTGGTGTTTTCATCCCCTTTTATGACTTCTAAAATCTAAAATCTAAATCCCAATGGGTCTAATATGCAAACTCTTTTGTAATTTATTAAAGATTTAGAGGATAAAGTTACCAACATTGAAAAAAATTATTTGATATCAAATCAAGATATTTATTCAAAAGATGTATTACATAATCCTCTAACACATGAGATATCTTTGCACCCTTTTCAAACTAATTTTTTCACCCAATTTCACATTTTATGATGGCAAGGGTGATCTAAAAAAACATATTTTGTCTTGATATACAACATGCCTTGATTATGCCTAGAATGATAAAATTTTGACCAAAATATTTCCAAGTAGCATAAAATACTATGATTTAATATGGTTCTATGACTTGATAATGCAATCAATATAATCACTCAAACCTATAGTGGATTGTCTTATATCACATTTATCTATCAACAATGCTAAAAATATGTCATTTGCACAAATTGGTAAGATAAAACAAGGAACCAATGAACCTATTAATTAATATGTCTTGTTTATAAAGAGCTTCAATACATTTTAAGCAATGCTTAGCTTGCACCATTACACAAGTCCATTTTCTTTAATAAGCTTAAATATTTTTATGATTTATACCATATTGTCAAGATCATAAATGAAACTTATTTCATTTAAATTTTTTAAATATGTATCAAACACAATGACTACATATACAACCAAGTCTCATAACAACCAAACTACATGATTAAACTTACAAAAGCTAATAAGGAAGTAATCACAAGGGTTAATATAGTATCATAAAAACCAAATCAACTCATCATATCCAATGCACCTATTAGAAAATTTACACAATTAACTAAGTTTCTAGCTTCATTACTTAAGAATATTGTGGAGTGTCATCTCCCCTCACCCTATAGAGGTTTATACTATTTGACATATATCAAAAAGATATCATGTTAATGCATATTATGACTATCATTAAGGATCATAACAGTATACAAATAAATGTTATAACTTGAACCATAAGATTAAATATCTTATTTATAATCATAAATTTACCTTTGATGATCCTCCAAAGGATTCTAGGTCATATCCCAATGACCATCAAAACTAAAATATGTTTCATGATCCACTACAAGATCATTTTAAGAAAAATCTTAAAGTGCAAATGGCATATAATGCACATATTCATCCATCACATTATGGTGAACTATTAGAATATTTATATGAACTAAACCACCTATTGTTTAGATACCTTAAATTGCATTTGATGAAAGTGAAATTATGGATAATGATTCAGATATTCATTTAGTGTTCACTAGACCATACCTTGATAACTAGCCTATACACAATCTTATGATTAATAATGGTGATAATGAAAACATATTTACCATGATATTACTCACGTATTTTGGATACACATATGATGATTTATATCATTTGATGAAGATGGTCAAATCATTTCATGGGACATCACAATAAGTTATTCATGAGATTGATTTACCTTTAAAGTTGATTCAACATATGTGTCAAAACCTTTTATATTATTCCATACATTGGTTTATTTGATATGTTTTTAGGATGAAATTGGATACATAAGATCCATGTGGTACACATATAGTGCACGAGTGTATTAAATACATTCATACCAATAGGGTAATTATAGTTCTTGAAATACCATATGAACATCCACTTGAACAATATAAGCTTATTCCAAGACATGTAATTATAAAACCTACTAAGGTTCATCATGCATGAAAGGATAAGGAACAAAAAATAAAATTTTATTGGTAGATGATACTTGAGATACCATTATACTAAATATACATATTGGACTTAATGGAGTCCAATCTATGCCTACATTGTACACATAGTTGCTAAGAGAAAATAAACTTATTCCAATCACAACTATACCAAATAAACAAAAAATGATTAAAAAAAAGGTTAAAATAACCAAAAATTATTATATTATCCTCATTAATACAAATTAATATGATAAAAATCTAGTGTACCGTATATTTTTTAGTTACAAGTATGACATATATACATGCCTCTTTGTAGTATCACTAGTTTGATGTTCCATATTCCAAGTTTGGATCTTCCTATGAAAATAAATTAAATGGGACAATATTTAATATTTTTCACTTCAAATATTCCAGAAAAATAATTTAAAAAATCCAATAAAATATGAAAACATTCAAATAAAATAAAAAATAGAAAGATAATTCAACATACACATGTTTACTAGCATTTTGGCATCTATGTTGTTATTTTATGTTAGTAAATAGAATATAATTTATTTTGTATATAAACATATGATTAAAAATTAGTTGAGTGTCACACAAACATAAATTATATCCATGATACATTCACATGTATAAAATAGACATTTACACTTCCTGCATGGCACACCATTGTGGGGGCATCTGGATTCTACTTGATCATGGCAGATACATGTTATATTATTTTATGATTAATTTGACATGACCAAATTGAGATTATATGATAAAAATTAGACATACCTATAATCATTACGACATCTTATATTGTATACTTTATATTCTATTTTACATGATAATTTTTTCTAACACATACATGTAGGTACTAGTATGATATGTTTATGATGGTTTTTTATAGTTCATTTATTCACATTGTCATTTCCTTGAGTGTACTTCTTATTTACTATTATATTTATTATGGAAAATTTGAATATATTACTTGATTATATAACTTTGTGCCACTTATTTTTATTTATATATGTGTGGACATTGGAATATGTCCTCTCTTTGAGTGTGTGGCATTAGAACATGCTCGTTGTTTGCAATGTTCTTAGATCCCTATTATGTGACATTATGTGCTACTATGTGTGTGGATTATTTTGTGATAATATTGTAGTGTAATTTTATATAAATTACCATTAACCATATAATGCATAATATGGATTATTATGATCACATATTGTGAGATTCATTGATATATCTATTTAGACATGGTACTCAAATAAACTACATGATTCATACATAGATAATATACTTATCTTATCCTTGTAAGGTATTGTGACTACAAGATTCAATTAAATTTATCTAAAAATTTAGTGGGGGGGTCATATTAGTGACGGAATTTAATATATACATAGCTCCACAATACATATTTGGCATAATTTGATACAGTTTACATGATTTAGATTTACACTTGGCCAAAAATCCTATACATTTGGCACTAATTTTGACATATTTCGGAAATTGTTTTTCATATTTATGATAAATATCATACAAAATCATATATAATAAGTTATATTTTGATATATAATTTATCTTGAGACACACTATAGGTGGAATTCCATGAAAATGCACTGAAATTTCAAAAATACATATTTAAACATTTTTACCAAGAATCACTATTTTTACCAAGACACATCATTTTGAACCTTTCCTGTCTATAATAGTTGGATCCTTTGAATAAGATGGTTGAGATTAATAACCCTCAATATACTTAGAACAAATTCACATTTTTAGGTTAATTTGGTTATACCACTTAACATGGATTTATTAGGCTTTCACATGAGTTGTTTATACACATAATATTTTCAAACTTTATCAATTAATGATGATTTATCTCTTATAGGAACCTATTGAGTCTCAATCTCTATGAGTGAATTCCTTAAATGGTATGTTTATAAAGGGATGGATATACCATTTGTACTTCACAATATTGTTTTCCTTTATACCACCACTAGAAATCTAGAAAAAAATTATCCTTATAGTTCCCCAAGATTTGACACCTCCCTTACCCACTCCTCCAAGCGATTCAGCACCTTATTCAACCCCTACATAAGCCAAATAACCTATTTTAAATTTAATAAATAAATTTGGCTTAGGCTAACCCTATACTTAAAATATATTATAACATTATAGGTATCTATCAACATTAGCCAACCTAGTCTAGGACCTAGTTTGTTTTTAAGAATTAATGACACAAGGTCAATTGGACCGACTCTATTGGTTAAAATTATAAAAAGGTTTAAGGTTAGAACAAATATATATACACATAATTTTCACCATTTTTAGAGAGAGACAATAATTAATTATTAATTTGTACTTCTTTACAATCTCCTCTTCCACCATTCAACTAGAGGAGTTAGTACTTAAGGTTTATACTTGGAGAAAAGAACTTTGTCTTGTGAAAGATTGATATTCCTTAGGATGTGTTTGGCTATAGTCCCTTTTCCATACCCATATTATTAAAAAATACACAAAAACCTCTTGAGAAACATATTTGGCGAAGGGAGAGATTGAATCTCTATGAGTTTATCTTCAATATAAGTATCTTAAATTTACTTATCTATTTTAGTAGATAAAAGTAGCATAAGGAATGGATTTTTAATTTATTTCCATCTTCTTGCCTTAGGGTTATAATTATACATAGATTAATGGGAATTATTATATGTATATTTAGTTTCTATGTTTTTTACCCCCATTTTGTGCCACAATCTTTGGTGAGCACTATATTAGATTTTTCTTTACTTTGCATATATGTAGTGAATATATAAAATAAGGTTATCACGTGGTATTGCTTGAGTAGAGGATTTGGAACCCTCTATAGTGTTGTAAATGTGATAAGGGACCCATTAATTAGATCTAATAGATCCATCTTGGTCATGACTCCAATTGTCTAAATATATTAACAAGTAGAAGTGTAAGTATGATTTATCTTCTCCAAGCTAGGATTTATTTAATGGTCATCTAGATTCTTAAATACATTTTGGTGAACATGACATGAATCTAACCATTGAAAATTTTAATTCATGCATTCATGTTATTATCATCTTATATATTTTTATTTTTGCATTACTATATAAAATTCATCAATACAATCTAACATTTTATGTGCAGGTTTAACACATAGTCACTCTAAATTGACTATGTTCTTTTCGTGTAGGTCTTCTCCAAATACCAGTGGTAAGATCAATTGAATCAACTATATTATCTTATTTAAGCATAGGATTACATAATGGGCTGACCGAATTGACTATATTTTTATTTCTCTCACTAAAATATGGGTTTGCAAACTTAGTTGAATTAGTTAAATTTGTCCATAGATTATTTTCAGCACATAAGTTTTGTAGATTGCATTGAACTAGTCAACTTTGAAATTAAAAAATAAAAATTTGAGAAACATAGCATAAAATTGACAAAAAAAAACATCTTAAAAATTATCAAGGTTAATTCTTACCTTATCTATCATTTCTATTTATCATTTAAAGTATTATTTTTCATAGTTTATAGTTTATAAAATGATAACCTTACAATGTACTTGGTCGACTAGCTCGAGACAAATTTATACACTATCTTCTCTCTAGAAGACATAGTCAACTTTTTAAACTATATTCTTTAGATCTTAATTTTATAGAATAGTAGTGAACCTATCAACTCTATTATTTATTGTTTGCATACATTGTCACTTAACTAAATCTATACTCTTCATAGTCAAATAAATTAACCTATTTTTATATTAATTAATTCACTTTCCATTTCACTTACTTGGATGCTTAGAGTAAAAAACATAGAGTAATTAGTTGGTTGTTAATTTAGAAATTTAGTCATATTATTTTTATCTTTTGTACACACTTCTAAATCAATTAACACTAAAAATTAGTAAACATTTTCTTCTCAAGGTCTACCTTCATGTATTTCATCACCAAGGGGGAAACTAACTTGGTTTTCTATATAATTATAAACATGTGGTTGGTGGTATATATTATCAAAGCACCTAACACCCTTATCACTACAATATTGTGAAGTGATGGTGTAATCCCCAATACCAAGCCAATACCTTCACCAATACAAATCCATTTCATCCTAAACTACGTAAGACTATCCATATATTTCTTTCTAGTTCCTTCTTACAACAAAATCTATCTCACATTAATTTCAAAATTTACTATAAATTAACAACATTTAGGAATGCCCAATTATCTTAACATTTACATTCAAGTTTTGTTGCTTGTTATTTGATCATTATGTTTTATATTAAAAAAATTATGCAAGATCGTGTTAGTTTAAGGTTTGTGTCATATGCTATAATTATATCAAACACATTTATATAATTTTTTGTGTGCTTCATTATATTTTCTTAGATTTTTTTTTTTAATTACATATTTTTATAACACTATCACCCCTATCAATATAGTCTCTTGAAGACTATTAGCCTTTCTTAACTTTAGTACATAATCACCCTATATTATTGTATCTCTTTTATCTTATTTAGTTACTCCCTTTGGATTAAACATTCAAATTTTAAAACTATGTATCTTTTTACCATTTTTAGTTTATCCCTTTGGAGTACATAGTCGACCTATCTCATTGTGTATCTTTTATCCTCTTTAGTTTCTCCATTTACAATACATAATTAACCCATACGAATATGTTTATTTATGGCCTATTTCAATTTTACCATCTACAAAGCACAATCAAATAGTTTAACCATGTATTTTACATCTTATTATGTAGACCTTTTCCATAGAGTCTATTGACCCAATCGACTCTATACATGTTAGCTAATAATATTTTGTGTTTGATCAACTCTATCCCTATTTTTCCTCTTTACTTCCTAGTTTTAGGTTTTACCTTAAATCACCATGAAATAATCTATAAAAATAATTTTTTTAAATTCTAAATACATTTAGATGCTATATAGGATGTTATTTTCTTCCAACCATTGCTACCTAAGGGGATATTCTCTCTTGGATCACATTTTCTCATCCCTCATATTTTTACTATAATATGGTCCAAATCACTCTAACATATGAGATTGTTAGAACATATCCATTATATATTTATCAATATAATTCACACTTCAATGCTCCTTACCACAATGTGGGAGTAACTAATACAATCCTAAAAAATAGCCCGATATTAAACCTTCTCAACACCAACAAACCACCACATAGCAACTCTACCCTAACACCAATTTAGGGAATCATCCCTCCAACACCAACCCACTAATTGATATAACTCAAATTCTTACATAAATAGTGAAAAAAATGAGCATCATGTAAACATATAACACCTATCAAATTATGTAACTATAACATCATTTTATAAACATGGCTAATTAGCTTCCTTTTTTTTCCCAAAAATAATAAAAAATTCATTTATTTCCATCTTAATTATGTCATGTTAAATGTCATTACCCAACCTATGATACATAACAAGATGATTCAACATAGTCAAAATGAACCTTTATCCCCCTTCATTGTATCTATTGATATTGGTAATATATCTCCAATTATTAAATATGATGGGATGAAAGACCCCGCATATTTTATCAAAACATGAGGTAATTTTTATAAAGAGTGGATCCAAAATAATACCTTTACCACTACTAAATTTATGATTAGAACCTTTACAGGTGATGTATTAGAATGTTATAACTAACTTCCCCAACATTATGTATGTAAATATAAAGATTTAGTCAGTCCTTTAGTAAGGAATTTCAACATAACGATCTTCTTGAAAAATTATCTTAGTCATTTCATCAATGTTAAGTAATCCCCTACTGAATTAGCTCATGATTTTATAAAATGATGGAAATATTTGGCTTAAAAATCTAATCACGACATGACTATGACAACTTATTCACATTTTTCATCATTGCCTTAACACCTTCCCTCTAATACAAGGATCAAACTTTTACTCCCCAAACTTTGAATGATGATCTCAATCAAGATAAGAAACAAGACGTTATAATGAAATAGTTTAAACCTTAAATTAAAAAGTCAGGGGATCTTTCCAACATTCAACCAATGTAATCATTGGAAATCCTCCTCAACCAAAACCAAGAGTATCCAAAATGGAAAATCTCCATCCTTCCCATACGTCATTGACCATGAAACAAATGAAATAACTTTTAGTGCCTTTAAACCATTCATGTATCTTAATAATCCCCCTCAATGGTATGATCCAAATAGGCTTTGTTGGTTTCATGTCAATATAGATCATTCCCATAAAACATGTCATAGGCATAAAATATTTGTCATTTATTTTATTTTATGAGATTAATGAAACCATGATGTCATGATAAAAATATGTCATCATGATTATGTTAACACTTCTCAAAATAAAAAAGATTTCAAATCTTGTTCTTATAACAACCTAAAAACATTCTCTACATCTAACCCTCAAAAATCAAATAAGGATATTTGTGTGATATATGGTGACTATGATCAATAATATACCAATTGCCAATACATGAATGTAACTAAGGTGAATTATTGATGTAAACCTACCCATAAATATCCCATCACAAAACTGGAGAAACCATCTTTAAAAGAGAAAATTCTCAAAGACACCACTACCATTAGCCTACCTTTAGAAACCAATGATGAACCACTTCTTCAATATAAACCTCTAACTACCACCCTTCATACTAAAAATATTTTGCCTTCCAAGCCTCCTATTGGTTCTTCTTCTTTAAAAACTTGTTGGAATTTCTTAGAGGAACTTATCTCTATGCCTTTCAAAGTTCCTCTCATGGAGTTAATTCATAATTCTACTTATCATCATAAATTACTAATGCAACAAATATAATAAATTAAAGAATAATGTTCTTTAGAAGTGGAATAACCTTGTCATGATCCACCACCAATATAATTTCATACCATTGAAATTGTTTGTCCTTATTCAAAACCATTCATATATTTATTAAAAGAATAAATGATCAATGATGAAATTATTTTTCATGTCGATGACCCACCTCTCTTCATTAAAATAGCCTTTAATACCATCCTTAGTAATAAAGTATTAGTATACAAAGGGTTGGGAATTAATGTGACTTATCTTTGGCTCATTAAAAAACATGGGTTTAAAAAATATCATATCAAATAAAATCATCAACATGTCTTGGATTCACTAGGACTGATTAAAATTTGCTTGGTTATATTTTTCTCCCTTTTACTATTAGACCCAAAACTATACATACCAAGCTTATAGATATTGGCTTACCATTATCTTATAATATAATCCTATGTTTCCCATGGACACATTTCATGAGAGATATTACCTTTTTTGGTGGCCAATGTATCAAGTTCATTCATAATGGAAAATGGTATAAATATGAGGTTGATCCTAATCCATGGAGTATTTAGCTTCCCAACCCTAAATCTCAATATCAAATTCCAATTATCAAAATAATTAATAGTGCACCTTCACATGAATTTGTTAATATAAATATATATTTATAGGTCATTCTTTCTTATTCTAACGGTGGTGGGACAATTTTTATAAAAAAACACATGCAATACTACCAAGATACCTCCTTACATTTCAGAGTGGTTTCCTCCTTCCTTATTACCTTGTGATCATACCATCCCTCTCATTGATGATATCACTAATTTCCATCCTCCATGTAATGTACATAAATCATCATATATAAAATATGATTTCACTTATAATGATTATGGAGTGGCCTAGTTATTACAAGACCCTTTAACCATGTCACCTTATAAATTTAGCAATCTAGGCATAAAACCTTTTGATGTTCTTTCAGAGACACAAGCATGTATTAAATCTCTCATATATGATGATAACTACATTATCGACCAAGATTAATTAAGAGACTTAGATGTTCCACACTATCAATAAAACTTAGCTAGAATACATTATTTCAACCAATATGTTTATGTTATTTCCATAGATATTGATTTATATCTTGAATTTCATATACCTCTAATTAATTATCCACTTCTAGATACTCCTTGGGTTGTTGAATAAATATTACCTCTCATAAATTTAGAATATACAAAACCTTCTATACCTTATATCTCACTGATCACTCTACCAAATCCCATCCCTACCAACATTTGTAAAGATATGCCTATTATCACTCCAATTGAATCTAATCAACCTTATTTCATAGTTTCACCTACTTATGAGATCACTCTTGATTCCAAAGAAACAAATGTATACCAAATACATTTTGAATACCATCATCATGGTAAAAAAATCATTGATATTGAAGTAAAAGTGGAAAATTATGTACCTTAACCTACATTACCTAGATATGAATCCATACTTGATTTTTTCCATGCATGATAACCTCAACTTCGTTGACAACATCACAAACATAGGAATTTAAAATGAAAATATCCTCTTTTTAATAACTTCATTTCTAACATCAATACCAAAACAAATCCTATGTCTTCTCTTATTAATGTGCCATATCATTTTCAAGATGGAAATGTTATGTTTATCAAATGAACCATGAGAATATAATATCACAAACCCTCATGTCCTTAACTTATAATAGTTTGATGAGAACTCATTCAGACTAAGAATGATAATTTTAGTATTTTCTTTGATAAATAATCTGACACTTTCACTTGGTCATATAAGGACATTCTTGGTATTGATCCTAGTATCATTGTACACAATATAATTGCATATTAGATACCAAACCCATTTGACAAAAGTAATAAAAATTTCCACCCTATGCCATAAATAAATTATCAAAATATTATGTTCCAAGTTTATTAAACTCATGTAAAATACTTAATGGGTGTCAAGCATTGTTATCATTTATAAAAAAATCATTATGGTTTATTCATATACACATTTACCTACATAATCTCAACTTCACTTATCCTAATGATAATTTTACATTACATTCAATAGATTCCATCATTAATTCCACTACTATATATGAAATGTTATCACTAATGGGCACTTTTTTAGGCTATAATCAAATTCACATAGCTCCTAAAGATTAACATAATACAACATTCACTACATAATGGGGAACCTATTACTATGTTAAAACGCACTTCACCCTTAAATATGTTAGAGCTACCTATAAGAGGGATGTGACTTACATTTTTCATGATATAATATATAATATTATGGAAACCTATGTGGATTGTCTCATTTACAAATGAAAAATTCAAAAACCCCATATATTTGATCTAGAGAACATTTTTGACCAATTAATCAAGTAAAAAGTTAGACTCAACCCCTACAATTGTGTCTTTGATGTTACATCTAGTAAAATTATAGGTTTCTTAGTCTCTCATCGAGGTAATGATGTTGATCTCACTAAAATAAATGATATAGTCAACATGCTTATTCCTTGATCCATTCCAAACATTCATACTTACCTTAATAAAATTGGGGTAATTTGATGATTGATACCTAAAATGGCTTATATTATATACTCTGTTAATAATCGTATCAAGAAAGGTATTGTTTTAGAATGGATAGATCCTTGTCAAAAGGAATTTTATAATACTAAATAATCATTCTCCATTTGTGTACCCTTCATCCATATTCCAATGATCATAATTTGATTTTGTACACTTATTATACTCCCATATCAATTGGGGTAATGTTTTCCCAACAAAATGATACTGGAAGTGAATATGTTATTTACTATATTAATCAAGGCCTCATAATGTATGAAAATTGTTTAACTAAATTAACACATGATTGCCTCACTATCTATTTCATAGTTAAAAGCATTCATCAATACATGCTCTATCAAACAACCTATGCCATTATTCATCTAACGTACTTTGTCAATTTTTCTCGAAAGCATTACCTCCTAGAGGTATAATTGGCAAGTAGATGGTTCTCTTAATGTAATTTGACCTTCGTATCATAATGAATTTTTTTTTCAAAGGGAAAGACATTTATGATCAAAGTTTAGTGATCCCATACCCACTACAAGTCACCTTCAAGATAGTCTCCTTGATGATTACATTCTCTATATTGAAGGTTTCAATCAGGATATCTCTCTCAAAGATTATTTCCATAGCATCACAACTGATTTATAATCAAGTAATCATGAAGATACCTATGAAATTCCTAACACTACTAAATCCAAATTAGTTATCAAATATATTCCTAAAGTAACCATATATTTTCTTGAAGACACCTAGACCCTTCACTTTGATGGTGCAAAATGTCACCAAAGAGCTAGGGTAGGTTGTAGTCTAACTAGCCCTCATGGTAAAATAATCCCTTTGTAATTTTAGATAACCTTTTATGTCACTAATAACATGTTATAATATGAAGAGTTAATTTTGGTCATGAAAGTGGCACTTGACTTAAATATTCCATATTTACATGCTTTGGGTGACTCCCAACTTATCTGCCACTAGGTTGATAGTGGCTACTAATGTAAAAGTGAAAATATTATCTTTCATCATCAAATAGATACCATGCTCACCAAATAGTTTTCCTCCTTACCATTTATCCCATTCCAAGAGATGAAAACTCTATCATTAAATCTCTTGTTTCTTCAACATCCTTATTTCATCTTCATTAGCTCCTAATTTTTTATTCAAATAAGAAAATCCTTATTGTATCAAATAATAGTATTTTATTATCTATCACTATTCGATATATCCCATGGTATAAAAACGTTATCCAATTATTTGAACATCAAACATATCATTTGAATAGATTCTCAAGAAAATATTATAATTAATAAACAAGATTTTAAATATGTATTTTGATATAATAACCTTTATTAACATAATACAAAAGGTTCCTTTCTCTACTATTTAGTGAAATAAGAGGTCCCTTGTCTCCTTGAACAAGCACATGGGGGAATTTTTGGTGGTCACTATAGTGGACATGATACAACATGTAAATACCTATGTATGGGATACTATTGGCCTACATTAGAAAAGGATGCTATCAATTTTTATAAAAAGTGTAGTCCTTGACAACTCCATAATGATAATACATTAACCCCAACCTAAGCTCCAAATTTTGTAGTCTCCTTGGCCATTTTCCCTATGGGATTTGATCTCATCAATAAATTACCTCAGTCCCAAGATGGGCATGTTTTTATCATCATGCTATTGAATATTTTACCAAATGGGTAGAAGACATGCATCTTGTCAACATAATGAGAACAAAAATTTATAAATTTATCCTTAAATAAATAATTTATCATTTTATAGTTCCCTATACTATCATTTTTGATAATGGTAACAATTTAAAGAATAAGGGCATGAAGAAATTATGTGATAAATTTAAAATATCTTATAAATTTCCCACACATTATCGTTCATAATGTAATGGTCAAGTTGAGGCCACTAATAAAGTTATTAATAAAATAATCCAAAATACCATTGAGTAAACCTACATATATTGGCATATTAATTTATATCTTGTACTTTGGACCTATGGTACTAGCATTTGTACTGCCATTAGGGCAACACAGTTCTTGCTAGTCTATGGTTCTTAGTTTGTATTAACAATGAAAGTTAAGATTCCCTCCTTATATATATTTATTCATGATATAATTCCAAATTAATAAATATATGAATCTCACCTTCATGATTCTGATCTTCTTGATGAACACCATCTAGTCACTCTTCAATATAACCTCCAATACAAGGCTCATATTGCCAAGCAACATTAAAAAAAATATTAAAGTTCACACTATTAATATTAGTGATCTAGTCCTTAAATAATATTATAGCCATGATAAATAAGTTAAATAAACCCAAAAATGGTGGGGTCATTATTTAGTGAAAGATATTCTTCGTTCCAACACTTATCACCTCCAAACTAATGAAGGAGATGTTTTCAAAGAGCCCACTAATGTGCAATTACCGAAGAAATATTTTGATTAGATCTTTCCCTTTTTATAATATTTCTATATGTTATCCTACTAACATTATTTATAGTATTTTTTCATTGATTTCACCCTATATAATATTTTATTTTTTACTCAAACCTTAGTTCCTTCCCTTGGTTCTTTGGTTTCTTTATCTCATGAATTGCATTATAATATCAAGAATAGGACCTTGTTCTCCTCATGAATTCATTTTTCTTTCATACATTCATTTTTCATTTCAAATTAGTTATTTTTCAATGTTTTTCACACCCTCTTAGCTTTATCTTTTGTGATTTATAGTGTAATACCATGGATGATACTAGGACTTCCTCAAAAATACTTTTTATACCATTTTAATTTCACATACATTGTTCACCCTCTAGGATTTTGAATTTGTGAGTTATAGTATAATACTATGGATAGGACCAGGCCCCCCTCAAAAATACCATATTTTTATTTATGTCACCCTATTTGGTTTTATATTTTATTATTTGTAGTGTAATAACATGGATAATACAATACTTTCCTCATAAAATTTCCATTTTTATTTGAAAACACCATTGTTCAACCAAGTGTTCCTTTTATAGAATGCTAATAAATGGTTATAAGTTTGTGATCCCATATTATCATCTTCAGTTTTTATTTATTTTGTAGATAAAAATTGCAAAAACAAATATATTATCATTTCTCCATACACTTACATACATCTGATAAGGAATCATACTTACTATCATTGTATCCATTTTCACCTTTGTCACATTTTTACAATTTGAAGTAATTTAAATTATTTCATGTTCATTCCCCTTGATTTCCTTTCTTTTAATTCCACTTTAGATAAAATAAGGTCTTAATTCAAGATAAAAATTTTATTTCACATGAATAAACAATAATCTTAAACACCATGCTCTTGAAGTTCTCTTTCTTAGCAACCAAGTTCAATGATTTCAAATAATAGTCATCTTTAATACCCATGTTTGGTTCTTTGAATATATATGGAGAAAGAATATAAAATTCCATCAAATGTTAAAATATAAATAATTTGAAATAAAATGAAATGATCAAATGAAAATTTTAAATTCAAAAGTAAACATCACATTAAAAGATATGATTTATAGCACATCTCCTACCTTCAATCAAAGTTCAAACTCCACAGTTGGCCTTATGATAGAGATGAGTTTCATTGAAGTGTGGTAGGCTAATGTGAGATAATCTAGTAAAAAAACATAATTTTCAGTTGTTGAAGACTCATATGTTATTTAGGTATCATAGATGATCGATTTTGGAATTTAGGTGTGTGTGAAGAATTCTAAAGATCCTTTTTTTGTCTTTAGAATCATCATGAGTCATAAGGAGTATGTTTTGTTGAGAATGGTAATTTATTTCATAAGTTTTTATTTATGTAAATATCTATCTAAGATACATGATTCATTAATGACAAATATCTTCGTTGGTGGTTTGGAGAGCATATGTCGATGATGTGAAAATAACGAGGATGTTTTGAGGCATCTATAGGTGTTTCGATGAATATATTCAGAGCTTCGTGAGTTCAGAGAAAGATAATTTGAAATAAAATTGATTTTTTTTATGTCAATTCTAATCACATGGTATGAATTTTTATGTACTTGTTCTTGAGTGAAAGTTTATTGAGAAGGCTTATGCATGGGATGCCTAGTCTGGTTCAATAAGGAGCATGACTGATTTATGAGATGAATGTATAGAGGCATAAGAGTATGTATGAGAAAATTTGAACATGAATATGAGCCATTAAAACATATAGGTATGTTTCAAAGTGATCCTAAAGGTTAAGACCTATATACCTATCGTGCAATTAGACTAGTCCTAGACTCTACCTGACCTAACAAGGAATCTTGAGGTGTTATCAAGATCTATGAAGAATGAAAAATAGTGGTTTATCATGTGAAAATATTTTTGTAACTATTTAAACATGTGT
The DNA here is from genome assembly GCA_037957365.1 of Torreya grandis. Taxonomy (NCBI): domain Eukaryota; kingdom Viridiplantae; phylum Streptophyta; class Pinopsida; order Cupressales; family Taxaceae; genus Torreya; species Torreya grandis. The sequence goes on from JARHVA010000191.1 coordinate 1,968,928, forward strand.
ATAAGGTAGATAATATTTTATAGGAGGTTTCAAGTCCATTTCATGGCTTATTCATTTACATAAAGAGACCTAGTGAGAAGGCATATGCTTGGTAGCATAATGAGGTGATCAATTTGAGGCTTGTGAGAAGACTATTGGTAGTATTTGATCATGGTATGAAGTTTTATGAAATGATTATGATGTTTTAATAGTATTTAAAGAGGTTTTAAGGTGTGTTCAAGGTATAAGTATGGCTTACAGGTATAAACTTAGTGTGAAAAAAGACCTAATATGGCCTAATGAGGGGTCAAATTTAGTTTCTAAGGAAATAGATCTCATGCGAGATTTTCTAAAGGTGTTATAAGTTTTTTCAAGATATTCCATGAATTTTTAGGTCTTTTTTTGAATGAAAAAGAATAAAAAGTGAAGTTAAGGTTTCTCGAGTGCTAGAATGAGGTGTTGCAAACCTAAGATGGATTTTTTGATGCTCATTAGCACATGTAACATGTGCATGGTATCTTGATGAAGTCATGATAGTTTGGGAAAGATCATAGGTACGTTTTACTATTATTGGTTTTATATTTTAAGGGAAATACTTTATGAATGATTTCTAAGATTTGAAATAGGTTTTTAGTGCTTCAAAACCTAAATAATGACCTGATATGAAAGATGTGATTCAAAAGAGATCAAAATGGTTTGGTTGAATTAGTGAAATTATTATAGGTTTTATTGGAGCATCTCAAGTATCTCTAGGTGATATTGAGTGTTTAGGAGAGTGAGAGGAAGCTATAGAAAATCCCTTATTTCTTGGGTTTTTATTATAATAGGTAGGGTTGACCAAATCAAAGTATGTAAATGATTAGATGACAAAGTTTTAGAATAATATTTTATGATTTAGGTTTATGAGTTTTTATATTTATTTATGTTTTCATATTTAATGTTGCAATATGGCCATTCATTAGTAAGCATAGTGAAGTAGTTTAGTGCAAATCTAGGAGAATATGAGTTGAAGATTAATGTCAAATTATCACAAAAGAGTAATGTTTATTAGTGAATGGAGAATTTTTTTTGGGACTTTTATGTCCTAACCATGATTATTATAGTTTTTTTTTTTTTGTGAAAAATGTTGAAAACCTTTAATTTGAAATGGCTTGATTGAGTGGTTAAGTCTGTGTATAGTGATGTATGGAGACGGGTTTAAAAATTGAATTATTGAAATAAGACCATGATGTGTTTGTATCTAAGAATGATATAAAGTTATCATAAGTTCATATGAATATATTTTTAATCATGAAAATTCCTTATGCTAGTTCAAAAATTCAAAAGGCATGTTGACTAGTTTTTGAGGTTTTTGGCAGTTATGAGTAGTCTTATAGTAGAAATGAGTTTGAGGTGATTTGATCATAGTTGAAGAGTATAATGCAAATGAAGATTTTTTGAGTTTCTCTGAGGTTCTTATTAGATCATTGAGAGTCATGAAATTTTCCTGTGTAGATGTTGGTATTCAAAGCTTCTTGATTGGGTTATGGAGCTTTTTGGCAAATCAAAGTGACATTTTTGTAGAGGTGTTTTAGAGTAATTATATTCTAAGTGATAGAGTATAATTAAATTTATTATGAACCTTATTTAATTATTTTTCCATCCATATGTGGATTATTTTTAGTGTAATTAGGCCTAATAGGTATTTTAGACCTAATTGTACTATCAAGGTGGGAGTGAAGGATTTGTAACTTGTTGAGAATGGAGTAGGTTAGTTGAGGTTTCTAGATGATTTTTTAATAGTTTTATTTCTTTGGTGATGGAAATCTATGCCATAGGGGTTCAAGTTCTTCCGTGGAAAGGATAGACCTAATTGCAATTAGGTCTCTACTAGGCCTAAGAATAGAAGGTGCTCTAAGTGAGTTTGGAAAAGTTAATGGTGATCCTATTATGATTTATTATTGATTTTAATGTGTCATAATACATGTTTTGGGTTTAAACCTAATGGATTAGTTATTTTTATAATAGAGAGAGTAAGTGAACTAGTAATAAGTATAAGAAGAAATCCAAATAGGTGTATTTTGGCTAGTTAGAGGAATGAAAATAAAACAAAACTTTGAGGAGAAGAATAAGGTCATTTAGACCATTAAAATTGAGTAGAGGATAATTCATACTTATCCAATGGAATTTTTTAGTATGATGATCAAATTCATATTACCTAAATCTATCAAAAAGAGGACTAGTTGAGTGAAGAGGTCTAATAGACTCTTTGAGAGAGACAGAAGAGTGTGAAGAGAAAAAGAAGGTGATCATCATTAGTTGAATGATAAAATGTGTCAAAAGGTGATCAAAGGTTCCAGGTGTCTTATTTGGTGTTGATTCACCTAGGGGATAGGTCCCTCCTTGTAAGTTGGTACTTTTTAAAGGCCTAGTTGAGTTGGTTCTTGACTAACAAGGGGTTATTAATCCTTGTGGGGTTGGTGCCTCAATAAATATTATTTCATTACTTATAAGACTATATTTCAAGCTATGTTTTAGTGGGTTTTATCCCCGATGAGGTTTACAACATATATCTTGTGTTCATATGTTATATGCTTATGTAGATGCTTGTTTATGCATTGGTTAAGGTATGTCTTTGAATGAATGCTTAATGATTGATAAGTTAAATTGAATGATTGTTTTAAGAGAAATGATTCACCCCCCTCCCCACTTAGTGTCTATGATTCCAATAATTGGTATTAGAGACCATCCTTTGGAGAAGGATTGATAAATTGAAGGTGATCCTAGAAACACAAGATGACTAAGCAACTCAAGGAAGAGAATTAAGAGTTAATATCTATGGTCAAGGTTCTTGACAAGGAGATTTTTACCTTGAACAAAGAATATGATAAGGATATCATGGATCTTAAGGATTAGTTATAGGCTATAAATTCATGTCTAAAATTAAAAGAAGAAAAGGACAAGCAATATAAGATAGATTTGGAATAACTTGTAATCAAATTGAGTGAGTTTGAGAAAGAGAAAGAAAAGTTAGATCAAGTCGAGAAGGATGTAAACATGAAGGTTGACATGAATAAAACAATCAAGTATCCCAATGTAATAAGGTATTAAAATTATTTTCATGGTCATTATTTGTTTGTCATCATTTTGGGCATAGGGCAATAAATTATATGAGGAGAAGCAATTGATCAAAGGGAGATCACATTCATCATCAAGTAAGAGGTATGAGTGAGTTTGTTTGTTATTATTGTCATAAGGTTGGTCACATTAAAATATTATGTCTAAATGGAGTTAATATGTAATAAAAAAATACTATGGATCTCCTAGATTATATGAGAAAGGTCAAAAACTGGTATGAAAGCCTAAGATAATTAAAACTGATCATGTTGTGTCCAAGGTTCCATATAGTTTCGTTGTCATTATAGAGCATGGGTAAATTTTTAAAGGTTTAAAAGAGTTCCTATTATCTATATATAGTGATAAAAAAATTCAAAAAAATAAAAGAAGGATGGGTTCATTAAGCCAAAGGTACCTATCAAACCTAAATAGACTCTAAGGAAAGATAGACAGCTTCAAAACTACAATGAGGTCAATAAAAGTGGTTTGGAGATCTAGGAATATCCTAAATTTATTGTATTTTAAGAACCCTATTAATTGGGGTGATTATATTAAGATTCATAGAGGAATTTATTAGTAAATGGAAGCATGAGAAGGTAGTTATGAGAATATCAAATAGACGACTACAGAGTTGTGTTGATTAGTTCATGAGGATTTATGATATGGTGTGCAAGAGGTATTTCCTTGGTATATAAATATGATAATTTTTTTTATATATCCTTTTATGTAATTTATCTCTTTGTAAGTTACCTAGGAGATAAGTATCTTGTCTTGAGTAAGAAAGAGGTCCATAAGGACGAAGCTTGTGAAGGTGAGTTGTAAGATTAGTATGTTTATTAGCTTGTGGAAAAAGAAAGCTTAGTGGATCCTTGTTGAGTCTTAGTAGGTGTTTCATGATAAGAAGGTTTTTGCATCATTCCCATTATAGAAAAAGATAATTTGATGGCATCTAAGAAATATAGGTGTTTGAATGATTTAGGTAATGGTTGAGGTTTGCATAGATGATAGCATGATGAGATAATGGGAAGATAGGTTAAAGGAGTTAATATGTATGGAAGTGTTCTTAATGTTATCAGATGAATTTAAAGGTGGTATACATGGTCATATAGTATGGTATAATGAAGGCATTTCTTTATTTAGGTATGCACCTAGACCTAGTCATAGACCCTGTTAGGTCTATTGAAGAATGGTGGGTAGTTTTGAAAGCATGAAAGATGGTGTGATGTTTTAGTGATCCTATACAAGTTTTTATAAAGGTGTTCAATAGTTTTGAGGTCTTATATCAGAGAAAAAATATCTAATAAGGAGGTAGCATCCATGTGGCATCAAGATATATAAAGGTGCGTGATGGTTAATTGATCAAAACTGAGAGGTATGCAAATTTTATTTATGTTATTGGTATGATATTTTTTTTAATTTATTTTATTCATATTACTAATTGGTTTTATAGGAGCATATGTATTATGATATACCTATTTATAAGAATGATTATTTTGAGGATTGGTGAAAATATATGTCTGGGTTACATGAAGTCAAGCAAGGCAGAGTGTTTCTCACATAAATGATAATGTGTCCATCATAAAGCCATATAGTAGAGGTATGCATAGAGTAATGGGGAGCTTACTAGATATGTGAGTGGTTAGATCCAAGGATCAGTGGACTAAGTTTGGATGACATTGTAATAGTGTGTATGACCCTTTTTTGTTAATGTCAAATGGGGAGAAAGATCACAATGGAGGAAATGTTTAGATTAGGAGAGAAGACATTCTAATATTCATTTGCTATCAATGACAAAGGGGGATATTTTTTATCATGGCCACTGATTCCATAAGTTGTCATTGATGTCAATATGTGTACTAGATACATGATGCATTAATGATAAAGAGGTTAGTTGGTGGTTTGGAGAGCATATGTCAGTGATTCAAATCAGTGAGGATAAGGAGGATGTTTTGAGGCATCTATAGGTGTTTTGGTGAAGATAGTCAAAGATTCATGAGTTTATAGAGATATAATGTGAAGGAAACCTAATGATTATTCTATGGTTGATGTTAATTTTTAGTACATGTATGCATGTTTGTGTACCTATTCTTGAGTACAAGGTTGTTGAGAAGGCTTATACATGGGATGCCTAGTCTGGTGCAAGAAGGAACATGATGGATCTATGGGATGAATAAATAGAGGTATAGGAGGATTCATAAGAACATTTTCACGTGAATATGATGCATTGAATCACCAAGGTATGTTTCAAAGTGATATTACAAGGGTAATACTTATAGACCTATCATGCAATCAGACTAATCTTAGACTCTATCTAACCTAATGAGAAACCTTGAGGTGTTATCAAGATATATGAAGGATTAAAATTAGTGGTAAATAATGAAATAATATATATGACACTATGAAATAGGTCTATAACTTATATAATCTTTAAAATTAGGTTTCAAGGCTAGTTCATGGTTAATTCATTTGCATGAAGAGACCTAGTGAGAAGGCATAGGCTTCATAGCATGAGGATTTGTAGTTTGAGGTTTGTGATAAGAATATTGGTATTTTTTTCATGGTGTGGAGTTTTATGACACAATTATGAGGTGTTTATAGAAATTAAATAGGTTTCAAGGTGTGTTTAAGGTATAAGTATGGATCACAAGTATAGGCCTAGTGTGCAAAAAGACCTATTATGGCCTAATGAGGGGTCAAGTTTAGTTTACAATGTTTTATAGCTCATGTGAGATTTTATATAGGTTTTATAGGTTTTTTTAAGATTTATCATTAATTTTAAAGTCTTTTATTGAAGATAAAGTCATAAAAAGTGAATTTAAGGTCTCTCGAGTGATAGAATGAGGTGTTACAGACTTGAGAAGGATTTTTTGATTCTTGTTGGCACATTCAACCTATGAAAGGGATATAGATCAGTTAATGGTAGTTTTGGAAGGTTAATATGTATATTTTATTGGATATTTTTTAGAGTTGAAGGGTTATCCTTTATAAATTATTACTAAGAGTAGAAATAAGTTTTTAGTGCTTTAAAACCCTAATAGTGACTCAAAATGAAAGATGTAATTTAAAAGTGTTCATAATGGTTTTTTTGACCTATTTTTATGATTTTATGTTATATTAGACTCTCTCATGTATCTATAGGTGATAATTAATGTTCATGAGAGTGAGTAGAAGCTATAGGAAGTCCCTTATTTCTTAGATTTTTATTATAGCAGGAAGGTTTAACCAAGTCAAAGTATTCAAATGATTGGATGAAAAAAATTGAGGATTATATTTTTTTCCCATGTAGTTTTATGAGTTTTTATATTTTGTAAATTTTCCATATTTGATGTTGTAATATGGCCAGTCATTAGCAGGCCTAGTGAAGCAGTTTAGTGCAAATCTAAGTGAAGATGAGTTAAAAGATTTTGTTATATTATCATGAAAAAATAATGCTTATAAGCACATGAAAAAGTGTTTTGAGACTTTTATTTCCTAACCATTCTTGTTATATTTTTTTTTCTTTGTGAAAAATGTTGAAAACCTTTAAGACAAAGTGGCTTGTCTGAGTGAGTTATGTCTATGTATAGTGATGTATGGAAATGGGTCTGCAAGTTGAATTATTGAAATAAGACAATGATGTTTTTATATCTGAGAGTGATCTAAAGGTATAATTTTTTTAATATTAATATATGTTTAATCATGAAAATTCCCTATGTTAGTGTGGAAATTCAAAATACATGTTAAATAGTATTTGAGGTTTCTAGCAGTTACGAGTAGTCTTCTATTAGAGATGAGTTTGAGGTGATTTGCTCATATTTGAAGAGTATAATACACATTAATATTTATTATTTTAAATTAAGTTATTATTATTGAATTTAGGGTCATGAAATTATCTTGTATAGATATTGGTGGTCAAAGTTTCTTGACTAGATTTTGGATTTTTCTAGCCGATTAGAGTAAGCTTTTTGTAGAGGTGTTTCTAAGTCTTTGGAGACTAAGTGATGAAGTAAAATTAATATTAGGATGACCTTGAGGTAATTAATTTTAAATACATATTTTTATTTTTCCTATAATTTTTTTATATAGGTTGTTTATGCTTTGTCTTTAAAGACATTTTTTTAGGGGTAATTAGGCCTAATAGGTCTTTTAGACCTAATTATCCTTTCAAGGTGTGAGCTAAGGATTTGTGACTTATTAAGAATGGATGATGTTATTTTAGGTTTAAATATAAGTGTTTTAATGGTTTTAGTTATTATGTTATGGTAACCTAGGCCATATAGGTTCAAAATATTCCATGGAAAAGATAAACCTAATTGCAATTAGGTCTCTACTATGCCTAAGAAGAGAAGGTGGTCTAAGTGAGTTTGGATAACTTAATGGTGATCCAGTTTTGATTTATTATTATGTGTAACATGAAATAAGACATGTTTTACGTATGAACTTCATTTATTTTTTCTATGGCTGATAGAGAGAGTGAGTGAACTAGTGACAAGTATAAGAAGAAAGACAAATAGGCCTATTTGGGCTAGTTAGAGGAATGAGAGTGCAAATAAATAAAAGAAAAATTTGAGGATTATAAAGAGGTAATTTAGAAAATAATATGGGTGTATAGGATCATTAATTAATATCCAATACAAGTTATGAGTATGATGATCAATGTGATATGAACTAAATTTGTCAAGAATAAGACTAGTTGAGCAAAGAGGCCTAATAGGATGTTTACGAGAAATAAAAGAGTGTGATGAGTAAAATAAGGTTATAGTCATAATTTGAGTGACAAAAAAGTTTAAAAAGGTGATAATAGGTTCAAGGTTTCTAATTTGGTATTGAGTCACGTAGGGGGTTGGTGTCTCCTTGCAAGTTGGTGCTTGATAAAGGCCTAGTTGAGTTGGTACTTGACTAATGAGGGGTTGGTGCTCCTTGTGGGTTTTTTGCCTAGCTAAATATTGATTCATCTATTATATTATTTTAGTAAAAATGGTTTTTAGTGGATTTTATCCCCCATGAGGGTTTCTCACATATCTCTTGTGTTAATATGTTTTATGTTTTTGTGGATGCTTGTTTATGTATTGGTTGATGTATGTGTTTGAATCAATTATTCATGAATGATAAGTGAAATTGAAATAATTTTTAAGGGAAATTATTCACCCCCATCTCAATGGATATGCTTCCAACTATTTTTTTATGTATTAGATTTTTCCCTCTAAAAGTAAATAGAATTTTCCAAGATCATCGGATCAATGAATAGTCATGGTGGAGTGATCGTGCGAGTCAAGAAGGAATACATAACATAGATAAAAGAAATTGAAACAATAAAATGAGAATATTAAATTAAGAGAGTCTCGATGAGAGTAATACAAATGATACAAGATCAAAATAGCATTATGAGGATGCAAAAGTAAGATCAGAATACATAGAAGAAAGATAACTCTCTATCTCACTAAATATTAGCTAACTAAATGTATAATGCAGAAACAGAGAGAGGTATTAATAAGTTAGAGATATATTAAAATCTCACATTCTATTTAATTTGGTACCAATCCTCCTAGATGACTTCTAGAGCCCTAAGGAAGCTAATGTAATTGTGTATCCAAAATCCATAGGAAAAACGCATACACCAACACCAATCATAAGCAAATATTAGGTTGATGATGATATAAATAATGTAAAAATTGGTCCCAAAAATAGGTCCTGATGAGGTACCCATGTACAATGCAATATTTCATAAAATAGAGAAAAGCAAAAAACCTAGAGGAAAAAAATTCCCCCCCAAAAGAGAGAAAATAAGAAGAGAAGACTAAAAGACCCCTAAAAATAATATGCTTAAATAATCAACACTCTAAGCAAATAGTGATGATCCCCAATATCCTAAAAAGCATGAAGGAAGTGTGCATCCACATATAAGAGAGATAATGTGAATGCAGAATGTCATATGGCAAATGTTGTAGTAGGTCCCTCTAAAACAAATGATGTCTCTTCCTTTGAAAAGAAAGAAAGCCTTAGCTATCAAACTATTAAATTCCTACTCAAGTCGAATGTGTGTAGGAATCATAATGTATATCTTTGAAAAATTCTAAAATGTCTCCTTACTAGTGCTTGAATGTGCCAAATTCTGATCAGATATCACAGGACTAACTGTATAAGATAACAATGAAGGAGAGAGAACAACTAGAGAAGAAGATAGACATGGAACATTCAATGAAAGAATGTCCATGTAAAGAGGAGATAAATGCTTAACAACTATAGAAACTAAATATTGGTCTAAAAATAAAGCACTCAGATCTACAAGATGAACATCCTCAAGAACATATGAGTCATTGATACTCTTAATGTGTATAATCATACTACAAATAGTAGACTCCTCCGAAGTGCAAGTCTATGAAGGATCTGAAAGAGTAACAATTAACACATGAATGGAAGTAGAATTTGCAATAGTAAAAATAAGGTCTAGTATAATCTCATCTTGTAGTGGTGGCTTTATAGAATGAAAAACACTGTCCACTTAGAATGTGTCATCACAAAGAATAGAAGAAATAGGTGATAGTACAACTATCTCTGAAGAGATGATAGGAAGTGGAGGAATGATATAATTCATAGTAAGATTCCCTAAAAATACTCAGTAGAGTGATACAAATAGTGGAGGGACACTTTATCTGCTCTAGATGGTGGTGTAGATCTAATGAAATATGCAACAACAATTTACCATAGACACAATAATAAGAGTTGGCCCAGTCATTATATTGAGCTAGGTCAATAGACTCATGAATCTATCCATATAAGAATGTAATAATTTCTTGATCAATGAGTAAATGTTCCATATAAGCACACCATGAAGCATAATTATCCTTTTTAATACAGATCATGGGAGATGAAACAACTCTCCTCAATAAGGATCTCTCAAGTGGAGTCAACATGACCACAACTGAGAGTAATAGTGCATGCTCTGGAGATGGACTTCAAACTACATAAGAAATGAGTCCAAACAAATTAGAGAAATTAGTACATATGTGATAATGAACAATCAAATGGACATCAATATCTACTAACATTGTATCTAGCAATACAAGAGTAATATGTGCAAGTAGTCACTAAATGGGCACAAGAAATAGTTACAAAAATTGAATGTGTGCACAAAAGAATGTAGGGACCATGAAATCTCGCAAAGACAATCAATAGTGACCCCCCTATGTTTACAATAACAAATAATGATCAAGGAATGATCAATCTATGATTATGATTGAGTACCAGTACATGCTCTAAGTATAGACATTGGAATTAACCAAAAACGGATCCATACTAGTAAGAGAAATCAATGCATGAGTGGAAAAACATGTCTCAATGAATGGAAATTAGAATCAGATGATAATGCATCCATAAATATGAGAAATTAATATAATATCCACTAAATTGGCACAAATAAAAACTAAAAATAGACCCAAGGAGGAAGACATCAGGCTTGAATGATAATGCATCTATGAAGAAGTAAATATGTGAACTAGTCAGGTACCCCCTCCCCCAAATTTTGGTACTTTATAAAATAGTGAGTTTTACAATATAAATTGGCTCAATGCATGGGAAATAAAAAACAAACACTTTTTCACAAGATATTAATGAAATAATTTCTCATAAAAAAAATTCTTGAATAAAAATTGCACTAAAATATTAAAAAGGAACCCTTGAGTGAGGTGAAATATGCCTTCCAACCACTTGTTAGAACCATACTTTTTACATGTAATTTAAAAATTCAATGGAAGTGAAAAAACATTTATCCAATTGCCTCGATATACATGAAAACATGTTTGTTTTCCTCATTTGACAAAAAATATAGCTAGTAAAAGAAAAGTATGAATTTATAGGTATTTTAAATCAAAGGAGGAGTTTTACTATTGTTTTGGGTAAAGAGAAGCATCAAGATTATCTTCCAAATGAGATCAAAGATCTTACCTCCTTTCAAACATAGTCACAGTAGATGACACCAAAATAATAGTCTTAATGTTGGATCCTCTTTTTTGAATCTCCTACAATGCCAAGACCATGTAGTAAAGTTTTAGTGTAGATATATAAATAAACTATGGAGAAGATAAAATAGGTCATAGCTCCTCCATGCCTTTTTCCTATAGATCTACATTTCCACAATAGATGATGATGTCAAATCAAAACAAAGTGTTGGTCTTTCTCAATGTGTAAAAAGCATTAGCACCAAGGTGCATGTCAGATCTATTAGATAGTAGAAGTAAGTTCTATAGGTCATATCCAAATGAAAATTCAAACAAAAAATGACTTTATTCTCTCAACACAGAACACCACTCCAAAAAAAACATAATGTAGATTTGAAAATGTGATGCCAATACAAAAGATGACTGGTTGATGACCATGAAATAATCCTCTCTTCTTTCAATGCCTCCCTTCTACACTTCACCTCCAAAACTCAACACCACCACTAGATCTACCATGGATGTTTTTAGATCCATGTAATAAATGGAGAAAAAAATACCTCAATAAGTAGATCTAAAAAATAGATTGAGATTCTAAAGTCCAAAAAAAGAGACAACACAACATTAAAAAGGATACCGCACAAAATTTTAGCACCAAGTTTATGTTTTTTTCTTCTTTCTAATGCCTTAGATCTCCTCTCAGATCATGTAGCATCAAGCCAAGGTAAGACACTTAGGTGTAAAGTTTAACACTTAATAGATAATTTTTTTTAACACAGTAGTTGGGATGGGGCTCTCTATAATAGATCTTGAAACAAACAATAAAATTGAACACCTCTGCTATAATGTAATGAATATTCCATTGTTTTCCTTTCAAATGTAATTTTATAGATTTGAAAGATAAGAAAAGAAAATAAATGGCTACCACAATAGTTTTTAAAAACTTAGATTAGCCAAAAAATGCATATGCATATCTCTTTATTTAGATTTAACAAAATGTGATGCCAAAGGTAGTGTGGGATGTTGAGTAGATCTTAGATGATAACCAAGCTTGATGAATTTAAGCATAGATTACTTCCTTGCACATATAGCCTTCAATCCTCCATATAAAATAGCATAGCTATCCAAAATCAATGCCAAACACAAAGGGGACGTGATCCTTTATGCCTCAATAACCTCTAGATTTAAATAAAGCTTAACAATAATAAAACCATATAATCAAATACTAGATTATCACTCTAATACCATAATAGAATTTTCTAGGATCACCAGATCAATGAATGGTCATGGTGGAGTGATCATGTGAGTCAAGTAAGCATACATCACACAACTAAAAGTAATTGAAACCATCAAATGAGAATATTACACAAAGATATTTTCCATTAGAGTAATGTAAATGATACAAGATCAAAATAACATTATGAGGATGAAAAATCAAAATCATAATACATAGAAGAATAATATCTATCTATCTCATTGAATAATAGTTGATTGAATGAATAATGCAAAGGGATAAAGGTATTTATAGGTTGGAGAGATTGTGAAAGTGCACATTCTAGTGAATGTAATATGAATCCTTTTAAATGATATATATAGCCCTAATCAAGATAATGTATCCATGTAGCCAAAATCCATAGGAAAAAATCCTACACCAACAAAAGTGAAAGTTTGAAAATTCAAATCCTAGACCTAGGCATAAAAGGACCATGGACATAGTAGGAAGTGAGTAGCTGAGAGAACATTTGTAAAAGGGTATAAAGATTCATGAAAAGATTTTTTAAATAAATTTAATTTCTAATTATTTAATGTGATGAAAATCGAGAGTCATTTTAAAAGAGTAACTACCACTCATGAACTAAGTTAGCCATGTAAGAGAGTCTTGCAAAAAGATTAACAAGATAGTAGGAACGATAGAAGAATGAAATAAATAAAGTGTTAATGTATTTAGGGAGAGTTGGTAGAGTATTAATAATATAAATATATCTCTGAATATGAAAAGGGTAAGCAAGGAAGTATAAGGTGACACTCTCCAAGAATGGCAGAGTCTAGGAATGGACTGTATTTTGTAAACATTGATGTTACAAATATTAAAAAAAATTGTGTTTTGTGTTTTTACTCTCCCATGAAAGTATAGGAATTGATTTTTATTATAGGTTTATTTTTAAATCCCTAGAGGCTATGTAAAAATCATTCCTATGTGTGATTTTAGGACTGAGTAAGAGACGGTAGGTTACAGTCTAGAATGAAAACGAATTAAAGAAGTTGATGAAGATTGTTAAGGAAAGGAATTCCATGGTAAAATAATATTGAAGATGTTTTTAATAATTTAGAAATAATTGTGGTTTAATATGGTGTTTTATGGTCAAATAAACTTAGGTAAAGTGAACTACGTCCTCAGACCTAGTTGCATGGTTGAGATAGTTAAGAATGTTATGAAATTTGATATTTCTTGTAGTATTTCTTATGAAAATATTATGGATTATTTAATTAGGATGGTATACATACAAACTAGGTTATGATGGAAATATAAATAGTTATTTTTTAATTCCAAACAATTGATAAAATTAAAATATATAGTCAGTTAAAAGGTAAACCCTATTTACATAGTTAAATCCCATGTTCTTGCTTAGTTAAATGCCAAAGAAATAAGAATATGTGTGAGAAAGTTAGTGTATATAGATTTTTTAAGTCTTATTATGAGTTAAAGGATAATAAGTCTTAAAAATAACCATTTTGAATTATTATAACTTCTTTGAATGCAAACAAACCATTAATCCCTTACATAGTCCTTTAGGAAGACAAAAAATTATGCATTTTGCATTGTTATTAGCATAAATGGATTGGTTAAGGATATTTATTCATTTATGAAGGTTTAACTAGTTATTACATACATTTTTAAGATATAATTTAAGTTTTAAATTCTCTTAAACCAAAACTATTGTAATTAAACCCCTCTCAGCGTATATAATACATTAGCTAGGGTTTCATTCTTAAAACTCCATTATCTTTCATTTTAGCAATGGGAAAAGGGTGAAACTATGTAATCAAGCATGTTTTTATGTGTAGAGAATGATTCAATATGTTTTATTTTGGTAAAATATGGACTAGTATGGATTTTAACTCTGAGCAAGTGTAAGAAGGGCTAAAAAACCTAATTGACAAGTTAATTACAAGGGACGGAGTATCTCCATAAAGAGTTAAGTTATGAAACTTCATGGGAAGTAATAAAAAGATAGAGGGTGAAAAATTATAGCATTATATATTCTGGTGGACTTTCCTAATGTTAAATGTAAGGACATCTATGAAAAAATGCTACAAGGGAATTGTCTCGTTAATGAGCTTGAGGTGTGTGATTGAATATTGGAGAGTGTGTGAGTGGTTTGATAGGTTTGAGACAAGTGTTGTATGATAAATAAAGGTCATCCATAGTGTAAATTTTCACTCATGAGTTCAGTAAAAAGATTTGAGGTTTTAAGCCTTAAGTGTGAACTTGTGAGGAGCTAGCAAGTAAGTGAATGGAAAGAAATGGGAAAAATGAATGAAATGAGATAAGTGGATGAATGAGAGATTTATGCATGGTCTAATGATATAAATAAATTATTTTAAGGTTAATCTTGAATAGGGTCAAAGTAGAGGATGCTATCAAGCCTAGGTAAAGTTGAAATATTATTGTTGAATCTTGAACCTTATGAATAGAGCTAAGCATTTTCAAGTTGAGGTCATTTCCAAAGTTAAAGGCCAATAATGGTGAGTTTGAAGATTTTTTCGTAACCCTCTACATCATTTGGTATCAGATCAAGGTTATCTCTTAGTAAACTCTATTTTGAGTTTTTAAATATCGTTAATGTGAGATTATCAAGAATGCTATGAAGATTGCATGAGATGAAATTAGAGAGGTATTATGCAAATAGAGTGTGGTGTAGGTATGAGATATTTAGGTTAGTATAAATAAATTCAATATTAATGAAGTGATAAACTAAAGACCTTAATTCCAATGTGATGGACTTGAAACTAGTCAAGATAGATATATAAAAGATAGAGTGGAAAGAACATTGAAGATCAAAAGAGAGAAGAGGATGACTCTAGGTGAGAGTGAAGAGAAATAATATAAGTCATATAAAGAGGACTAAATAAAGATAATAAGATCTAATAGAGGTGTAAGAGGAAATTATGTAAGCTTGATAAGATATAGATCCAAGTAATCCAAGAAAAAGAGAAGATGGATGTAGAAGAGGAAGTGAGAGGGATGAGAAGAGAGTCTGGGTAGAGTTTTAAGAAAATAGATCTTAAGGTAAATCTCAATAAATATAAATAAATCCAATGGTTTGGTTGTAATGTAAGGAAGAGAGTGAAGTGGCCACTATAAATACTTTTGAGATATAAAACACATAAAATGAATGCCTTTGGAAAAGAAGAGAACAAAGAAATAATATCCCATAGAGGTATGAAGGATGAAGAGTTGCCAAGAGAGAAACATGATAGAGAAGTTGATAAATGATTTATCATTGAGGAAAACATGGATAAAGAAGTGTCAAGAGAAGCACTTGAAGGAGAAGACAAGAAAAAGAGGAGAATGCCCAACAAAGAAACATTCATGGAGACAATGTGGTCTCTTTTTTATTATTATAACATTGAATTTGAGTGTGTGTATTCAATTTTAAAGTAAAGATTGATGAAGGTCAAGAATGAGACCTTAAAACTTGTGAGAAGTGGATCAAGTAGAGCACCCATGAAGAAAGATGAATATGAAAAAGGAAAATAATAGGTTGTAGAAGACAACATGATGAACATTGAAGATTATCATCATGCTAACGATTATATGGAAGAAGATTTTCATTATGCTTTGATAATCATTGTAGCTGAATCAAGAGAGGAATTTCACAAGGAAGACATGAGAGATAATATAAACTTGCATTAGTCATTTAAAGAGTTAAATGAATGCTTAGTAGTTGAAATTGATTATTCATATGATAAGTAAGAAGACAATATATAGTTTTGCAAAGTGAAGAGTAAAGTAAAACCTTCAAGGACAGTAGCAGAGCATGGGTATGTAGTTATTAAGTGGCTCAAGGCATCAGTTGGTGAGATAGAGAAGGTAAACCTCAAGTAAGAGGTTATGAAAAGTAAGAATTCATGTAAAAGACAAGAACAAATAAGGAAAAATAAATAAAAGGAAATATAAATCAATTTTAAATGATAGGATTTCAAGTACATAAGAATGAAGGAGGTGAGACAAGAAATACATCTCAATACAATATTGTGCAGGGCATAAAATAGGTTATGAATAGCATGGAAAGGGTAAAAATTATAGTATTTCAAGTAAACTTAAAGAGAAGATAAATAAAGAGGAAATTTGAAAACTCAAGAAGTAAATAGAATACATGGTAAAGGCACATAATGATAAAGGGATAAAGATTCAACTGAGTAGGCAAATGAAGAAGAAAGATGGAAAGTGTGAAGAGAGGACAAGCACATGGAAAGGTAAGAAAGTCATTTATGACAAGTATGATGATTATTTCATTAAATTAATTAATGAGATCATGAAAAGAGAAAACAAAACATGTAAAATAATGTTAATAAGCATGAGTGGGTAGCAAGGTGTGTGACTAAATGTTGGAGAGTGACTAAGTGGTATAAAGGGGTTGAGATAAGTTTGTTATGATTAGGAAAGGTCATACATGGTGGAAAGTTTAACTCATGATATTAGTAACAAAATTTGAGGTTTTGAGCTTTAAATGTGAACTTGTGAGGAGATAGTGAGTGAGTGAATGGAAGGAGATGGGAAAAATGAATGAAATGAGATAAGTAGATGAATTAGATATTTATGTAGGGTTTAGTGATAGTGATAAATGATTAAATTGTTCTTATTGAACATGATCAAAATAGAGGATGTTATCAAGCCTAGGGAAATTTGAAAGACTATTTTTGAAACTTGAACCTTGTGGATAGAGCCAAGCATTTGCAAGTTGACGTCATTGCCAAAGATTAGAGCTAGGAATGGTGAGTTTGAAACATTTGTCATAACCCTCTACATAATAGGCTAGTAAATTGGGATATGATAATTAATAATAATGTATGTGCTACTTAATTTCTCATGTAAGTACCCAATCTTCACAATAGATTTCCAAATCTATAAGGGGACATAAAGAATAGGGACATGCTGTGGCAAGGTAGGTCAATTTTAATTTTCATTCATATAGCCTTCATGGGATTATATTCATACTTAATTTTATGACCCAATATTTGTGTGGTTAGGAAAATTTCTTTAGAGTCCTTAATATGGATAGTCCTCTTATTTTGACAAACCCAATCTAAGTGTATTGACTTTGATAAAGAGTTTCTCTACCTTGATTTTTCCTTCAGTCACCCTACTAACCATTTCATTTCCACATTTATAGGAAAGTATCATTCTAAATATATTTTCCCACTTGTGTATTCCCTCTTATTCACATCTTATTACATGTTAGCACTATTTTTTTTATATTTTATCTATCTTTGAAAAAAACAATATGCTTGAGTGACTATTGGTTATCTTCTTTATACCATTGCTTTACATTTCTACAATTACCTTAGTTTATTTGAATTTTTCCTTCTCATTCCTTGTTTAAAATAAATGCATCCATTTCTATATTTTTTTTGTACTCCTTTTTTTAGAAAATTATGTCCATCTCTATATTTTTGTTGTACTTCATTTTTTTGGACAACTACATCTGTTTCTACTTTCATATAATTTTTCCATTGTTGAGTGAGGTCATATTGTTACTACTTACTCATTAATGTTTTTTTACCATTATTTGGCCATATTTGTCTAAGTAATTATTTTTTATTAGTTTCACATTGATGTTTGATTATCATTTTTTTACTTGTATACTTAGTTTGACCTGGTTTATTGAACTTTATTACTTAAGGTTTACTTGTTTGATTTTTTTGGTCATTTAGTTTCCTTGGATTTTTGGTTACCCAATTTATTCTAAATTTTAACTAGGTCATTTGGTCCTAAATTAACATTTATCACCATATCTTACCTAATTTTTATGTACATCATGCCCACATGCTTTAGTTATCTTGTCTTTCCTACGTTTGTTTGTTTTTTCTCTTTGGTTTTTTATTCTTTGGTTTGTCCAAAGTAGTATCTACACCCTCCATAATAAAAATTACAAACACAATAGACAACCATTCATTAATAAAGGTAAGTCAAGGTACACATAAATTAATTTCATTTTAGTTATTTCTTTTTAGTCATTTACTTCTAGTTATTTAATGATTTAAAATACTATAATTTATTTAGCTTTATCATTATCTGTTGTTATGTTCTTTTATCAAATCACCATCCCATGTTACACTTGAGTGACATATTATGATCTTCAAGTGGGGAATATGTATATACATATTTTTTTCAAACTTTATCAATTACTAATGCTTTATCTCTTGAAGGAACCTATTTAATTTCAATATCTTTGAGCGCATGGCTTAAAGAGTACACCAAGAAATGGGTTGGTAGACCATTTGTGTTTTGCAAGATTGTTTTCCCCTATACCACCACTTTCAATCTATAAAAATCCTCTCATATACACTTTAACAACTCTATTATAAACTCCTCTATGTAATCCACTACCTTATTTATCCCCTACCTATGCCTTTTTTTTTAAAAATTTAATGAATAAAGTTGGCTTGGGCTAACATTGTACCTTAAATATATTATAACATTATAGGACTCTATCAGCATTGGCCAACCTAGTCTAAGACCTACCTCACTTTTATGAATTAATGATGTAGGGTCAATTGGGTTGATTCTGTTAGAAATTTTTTTGGAAAGGTTTAGGGTAAGAACCATCTATACATACACATACTTTAGGCCATTTATATAGAGACAAGAATCAACTATTCATTTTCACTTCTTTATAGTTTACTCTTCGACCATTCTACTTGAGGAATTATTGCTTAAGGTTTACACATGGAGAGTCAAACATTATTTTATTGAAGATTGAGATTAATTAGGATTTATTTTGATATATTTCATTGTCCATACATATATTCTTTAGCAATACATAATAACCTATTGATAATAATCTTTGGCCAAGGGAGAGATTGAGTCTTAACAGGTTCCTCTTTAAGGTAAGTATCTATAACATTACACCTCTATTTTAGTATATATAAGTATAATAACTAAAGTGTTTTAATGTATTTATTTTTCCATGAATTAGGGTTATATCTATACATAACTTTATTAAAATTATTCTATGCATGTTTAGTTTTTATGTTTATTATCCTGATTTTGTGCCATAGCTTTGGTGAACACCAGACTAGATTTTAATCTACTTTGAATATACTTAGATAATATAGAAAACATAGGAATTAGCTAAGGTTATCACATGGTGTTACTTCACTATGGGATTTATAACCCTCTCTAGTGATGTCATTATGATAAGGGACCCCTTAGTTATGTCTAGTGGATCCATCTTGGTCATGACCTCGATGTCTAAATGTACTAACAAGTGGAAGTGTAAGTATTATTTATCTTCTCTGAGCTAGGATTAATTTTTAGGTAAAATTTATTTTACCTTGTATACAAGTTGTGAAATTAATATTAAGATTCA
Source organism: Torreya grandis (assembly GCA_037957365.1). NCBI lineage: Eukaryota > Viridiplantae > Streptophyta > Pinopsida > Cupressales > Taxaceae > Torreya > Torreya grandis. The sequence goes on from JARHVA010000191.1 coordinate 1,988,513, forward strand.
ATAATTTTAATGGTTGTGTCACAACTCACCTTTGCACTAGATTAGGGGAATTATTACCATCCAAATTTTATTCTTTAAATTTAATGCTTCATAAGGAATCATACTTACCAAACTCAAGTACCAAGGGGGAGCATGGTTGTATCAACACATAGGTGTATTCATTCCTTACTCTCTTTAATTTTAAAATAATTTCAATTATTCAATAATATGTTACATGCACCATTGTATATTGTAACATGTTATTTTATACATTTTATACGCCAGCAAAAAACTCATGAAGGCTCAAGAAAAGCAAATGTGTATTTTAAAGGTACACATTTATTTCATTTTACCTATAAATTTTATCCTTATGTATTACTATTTTATAAATGGGGGAATGTAGATACTAAAATATGATTATATATATAATCTTAATATTTAACACTCGAACAATACTAATCATGGATCTACCTTTAGCTTTAAAACTTCTTGCTACCAAAAGGACCAAATTAACCATATAATTATGCCTAAATTATTATCTTATAGAATAAACCTATCATTAAAATGACCTAAATAACTTATAATTAACATCTATATTAAAACATGATCTATATCATTTTGTTTTAGTTATAGACCTTCACTAGTTTTTATCCTATAGGACACTTGCATATTCACAGGGACACTACAATTGATGCTAATGTCCAGTTTCTTTATCAAGTGTTTGGACCTTAAAATTCATCAAAATTTAAAATATTTTTAAATGTATGGCTTAGCCTATTTGTACTATCTAACTCTTGTGTGAGATATTGTCAAAAGTTGAGGTGTGAATACAATTAAAATTCTACTCATTCTCCATCTAGAAAATACCAAACAAACACTTATTCAATCTCATTCAATCAATTTTACAACTAATTTATACTACTTATTCTTCCCTATTTCTATATCAGTCATATCACCAATCATATTATAAGTCTAAATCATTTAAATAATATCCCATGAATAATACTTATCAAGTTACAAGCTATATCATTAAATATTCTTGCATATAGTATACTAGACCCTTGTGCACACATAAGATTATATTTATGGGATAAAAACATATTTTTAAGACCCTATTTAGAGTATTGGATATGTTAGAAATTCTAACTAAAAAATGGTTGCTTGAGGTTAGATTGAATTCATGAGCCCACTAACCCATTTTTGGCAAGATGACATAACCTAAGGTGAATAACTATGGTTTGAGCTATACACAATCATAAAAAGCATGCGTGTGTGTGATTAAAATGCATCGATAAAAATGAAACATAAAAATATAAAAGGCACAAATGATAATTTGTCAATATAATAAATACTATGTATAATAAATAATCATCAATACAAGTGTCAATACGTCGATATCAATGTCACATTTCTAATAGAATTTGATGACTAGATCCTAATCATCAATTTACATGCTTATACCACTATAAATATCATACGTACTTTCACATCTAGAAAAATTCAAGTATTATCACTTGTTTATGTTTTAATTATCATAATATCAATTTACATTATTCTTTCTATATTTGTTAATTTTTTAGATTAATTATATTATTTTATTTGAATAATTTAATTGGCCTATTTTAAAATAGATTTATTCATACATTTTATTATGTTATTCTACCAATTTAACCCAAAAAAAAATAGAAAAGATTAAGCTTATTCTTATCATTTACTTAACTATTTTCACATCTTTTGTTTATCAATATTCTATCTACTTAAGATTTTTCATTTTTATAGTTACTTTGGGTTTCACTTTTTAGCCATGCATTTTATCACATTTTATAGAAAAGAATAAAAAATACATACATACATCATAAAATTTTCCCATAGCATGATAAATACCTAAGTTCTAAAAATAAAACACATCCATAAATAACACCAAATGTGTCTTACAATGTGTGTTTTTGTGTGTGTGTGTGTGTGTGTGTGTGACTCAACATTCTATACATAATAAAACATAGAAATTATACATAGTGATAGAAAATAATCTCCAAGGCTATGGTCCAACATATATAATAGGAGGGGGACATGCCAAATGCATTTTTGACACCTTTATATATTTTACCTTATATATTCTATGATGAATAATCTATTTAATTGATGTAAATCATTGGACCTATCCCTATAGGTTGGCCACCTATGCCTAAATCCTCCCTACCTATCATTTTGTGTCCATGTGTGTAACCCTCTCCTAGGATAACTCATTCCATGCCACCACCTTTCCTACTCAAACATTGAGTTTTAGTGTGGCCTACACCATATCCTACTCTTTCATGTGCATCTCTAAGACAACTTGAACCATCTAACATGCATACTGGCTATCAATGCCACAATATCTTGAATCACTTTGGTATTGTGCTAAATAATTACTAAGTTTAAAATATAATGGTGGGTAGCCTTTAACAAATTCCTCCATCATGTCTCCTCCTCCACCATAACAAATGAAAAATTTAAAAAAATATGATATTAGATCTCACATATATATCATAATCATCATTATAACTATTTTTAGTACCTAATGTGTACATATTTACCTTTAAGAAATGAAAGTTATGAAAATTTACCCATTTAGTTACTCATAATAGTAACATCTCCTTGGTTTCTTAATACTTTAAGGATAACATAGACCAAAGGTGGTGATAATCCCATATACCCTTATGGATAAATTATTGTATCTCATTGAGCCATCATACATTTTCCTCACTTTATCACTTAGTTATTAATTAGTCATATAGTAGGATCCCTTTGTTTTTTTTGGGGCACTATCACTGGTTGATCACATCCTCTCTTTTCCTCTGATATCATCTATCATATTCATAACATCTCACCACCATTGGTGTAAAAATACATACCATAGGTACCCTTACTATTAATTCTCTTCTTCTTACATTGTACTTTTCTCTAGTGTGGTGGGAAAAAAATATTGGGACCACCAAAGGAATTTCTAGGTCCTCCAATCCAAAGTGTCTAGGAATGTGATCACATGGATGAAGCTCTACCCATAAAGTATAATTATTTTTTATCCACCTTTCCCCATGTAATTTTACTATCATTTCCCATAATGGACACACATCTAGAGTACCCTATTATGATGTCTATTTAATGTAGTCCCTATACATGGTCTATAACACTAGCCTATCTGGAATCACTTAAACTACATGATCTTATTCCCATATCCTCACTTATAATAGGGAATTATATATGACATTAGTAAACCCCGTTTTAATCCCTTTATCTACTAACATCTACTCAAAATCATATAAAGGTCATATAATGAGTGCACCTAAATCACTGGCTTGAGATCACAGTGTGTCATACTCTAGAATATAGTGGACCAAAAATATAATATACACAGTAACTTCCCCATATGACCTATGATAAATCACATGTGTAATCATAATTACAAAAAATAAATATAAAATTTATATAACACTTGTTATGTATAAATTGAATAGTCATACAAATCATGTACATTGATCTTACCTATCTAAGCCAATAGCCCACTGAGATCAGTCTATCTTATCATCCACATTATCTAATATATTTCACACCATAAATGTGCCCATGAGAGTTAACCCTAATATATCATTTACATCCTTCTATGTGATTCCCAACTCTATAATTCCCCCTCTACCATCCACCTAAATGTGTTGATCAACCTCTTTCATGCTCCAAGGAACATGTCCATGAGGTATACAATTTAGGAATATGATACATCTCTATGATTCCACTAAAGTCCACTATAGTAAAATTTACATGATCAATTTCCTATAGTATATTTTTTATGTTAGATAGCCACATCATATCCATGAACCTTCATAATATCTGTCATCTATACAAAATGCCAAACAAAAATTATCAAATAAGGTTTTGATCCCAAAATTTGAAATGCATGTTTAAAATCATTAAAAACCTATTAAATTAACATTTTCAATTATTTTATACTAATTATCCATTCATGAATTTTTTTGTAAATATATAATATTTATTAATGTATCAACCATGCCACATAGTGTCAGCCACTTTTCCAGCCTACTACATCAACCATACTCTTTATATTAGCCATTTCTAACATCCGTTACTAAGTCATTGGCCAATTTCAAATTTGTGTGCACCCAATTTTATCCATAGTGACATCAACCATGCCATATGACATCAACCAAATTAGCTAAGTTCCTAAAACATCAGCCAAATCCTTGACTAACTACATCAACCTACTGCTATAGTATCAACCAATTTTTTCTCATCTTGTTTCCCAACTTCATCAACCTAACTGATATAAATTAAATAATGTAACTATTTTTACATTAGCCATAATAAATTCCCTTAGCCTAATTTTTGAATTTCCATGATCTACCCATTATTCATCATATTTTTAGTTATATTTTATTAATTTTGTATCCAATTATATTACATGGATTTTTATTATTTCCTATATTTATTAAACTAATTAATTTTGTCACAAATTGACAAAAAGTGACTATAAAAGCATTTCATACCTATACAATTCTAGTCATAGGGGTGATGTGTCCACCAACATGACTTCCTCTTTATTAAAATTCCATGATCTCTTGAATCACTAAATTTAGATACACATATCTCAAATTTAAACAAATAGTAAATGTGCCAATAAATGGATTTCCATCATTTTATAGTAAAATTTTAAAAAATTTAGCCATCAATTATTTGCCAATTTTTTAAATTTTTTTGCCCATATCTTTATTTACATATGTACTTTTCAAAAATTTAAATAAACCTCATAAACCTATAAAGATAGAGATTATTTAGATGAAAATATAATATTTTTGAAAAACATTAGAATTTTATCTTATTTTTTAGGTTAACCTCTTTCATCACACATTAGGCACCTCTCACCATCTACTACACACATTAAATTATTCTAAAAGGTAAGTGAAGGTAAAAAATTACATTTTGTTTGATTTCATTTACTTTCAACATTTATTTATGCAATTTATTTTAGTTAGCATAATTATTGTGTTGTTATGATGTTCCCCAAAGCACAATCCCATGTTACATTATTATGACACATGATAAGATTCAAGTGGGCATATGTATACACATAATATTTTTCATATTATCATTTAATAATGATTTCTCTTTTAGTAACTTATCAAACATAAATATCCTTGAGTACACATCATATATTATGCATTAGGAAAGGGGTGGGTAGGCCTTTGGCTCATTATGATATATTTTATTACTAGTCATGATCATATCATCCATATTTATAGTTTAAATTCCTCTAATTTTCATTTCTACCTACCTCATTCCATCCTACCTCACTTAGCTATATTATGTTACCCATTTCTTACTACATTATCCTAGGTTTATGGCTTATATTTTTCACATGTTCCCTTACCATATTGTATAGACCTAGTAAATGGCATTTTGAATTTTTATTTTCACATTCATAATGTTTCAGCCTAGCCAACATAGTTCAATGCTAATATATATTCCTCTTAAATACTTTGAATATATCCAACTCCATTAAATTAGATTTTAGGTTGGGTTTAGGTTTTTTATCACTATATATAAAAGTCACATTTCAATCACATCAGATCATACATCACACTCATTTTCTCTTCTTTCACTAACACTTCTACCATAAATCACATTTGGAGGAGTCATCGATAGAAACTTATATTTAAGGAAGATTCTCTTATGGAAGTATTAGAGAGTCATTAGGAGGAGTCATCGGTAGAACCTTATATTGAAGGAAGATTCTCTTATGGAAGTCTTAGAGAGTCATTAGGAGGATTCATCATAACCCAATGATTGATTTAAACTTTGAGGTTGTCAAAACCACAATAATATATTACAAATCACCATTATCTTATGGGAAGATTAAGGCTCAATGAGTCCACATCAAGGTAAGTATATCTAACCTTATTCTCTTTCCTTTATTTTATTTAGTAGATGGAAGTTGTTTGTTTATTAACGAATGAATGTGTTTGTATCCTTGTCTAAGTTATATTTACACTTATACTTAGTTTAACTATATGATTTCTTTGACTTTAAATTTATCCATTTAGGTTTCCTATACCCCCATTTATCAACCATGAAACCTTTCCCATTTTTATAATTATAAACCTTCCCCTTTATTTAGTTTAATTTAATTTCACAACTATATAAACTATTTGTTTGAAATATATATTAATTACATAGAGGTATAGATAGAGATATGTCATTATATCATAGGCCTATACTATTTGGAACTCTATCCTTTGATATTAGTGATATATGTACCCAAATTAAGTCTATGGATCCATTGGTCACTACATAAACATTAGGTATTATTAGGGTTTATTTTATTATACTTATCTAATTATGGATATTTAAAGATAGGATAATTTTAGGCTAATCTTAGTCTATTACATACATATGTAACATGTAATATATAGGTAATAGAAATATATGTATTAAATAATGTAACCCAATATGATAAATGGAAAGAAAGGAAAGATATCATTTGGCTTATCTAATCTATATATATTCCTCCAAAGGTAAGGTATGACACTAATATAATATTATCCCTTAGGGTTTGGAGAAGGATAAAGCCACATAACATTTGTAATTTCATAATCATATGTATCTTGTATATATACATAACATCCATTGAAATAAATACTATGAGAAGTATGTTTGTAAATATATGAATATTAAAACCTCTAACATGGGTAATTATGTATCCATTGAAAATTATTATTTTTATATTATTATATTCTAAATTTTTAAGTAATTTCATAATTTATATAATAATATAGAAGATGAAAATCATAATCATAAGTACATAGAGTGCACACTATAATAAATGATCAATAAAAAATTTAAAACAAGGGACACAATCAATATAAAAATAAAATAGGGAGGCCTAGGGATGCGAACAAGAGGAATAATATGAGGATGATTCCAATCAAACTAAAACTTATTTTAGAATATAATGCATGATAGGACAATAGGTATCAATATATATGTTGTCATAATTGGGAGTATAGTTCAAATTCTTATAATGGGATATAAATTAAATAGTTAAGGTTTTATTCAACATAGAAGGTAACCTAAATTGAGGGGACAGAAGAATGTTGATGTAAGAAAGGGAAAATAAAAAGATGTAAAATATAGAATATATAAGTGTAATCATCTAAAAGTGGTATTTGAGTTCTAAGATTGTTACTTTAGACTACCTATTCCTATCTTAGCATAAGACCTATCATTAAGCCTATTATCACACTTTTTTAGCCTTTATGTAGACCATAGGCATCCCTTGTCAACTTAAATATAGTCTCAAACCCACATTTTATAATCTTGGCCCATGGTGCCCAACAGTCTGCTAGTTAGAAATTAGTGCCACATTAAAGAAACTAGAGGCATATGGCACTAGTGTCTTAAAAATGGTGTTAATTTCCTTTACCCTATCTTTCTTGATGAATATATTTTCAAATGTAAAAAACTCCTAAGGTTAACCTAGGCATATTTTATTATCTACTCTAGTTAAAAAACACTATAAATACATGAATTTTAGACCTTTATCCACTAGATGGAAATTACATGCAAAATACCTATTGAAACACAAAATAAGTTGAGCAAAATAAAGGTTATTAATCCATATTCTACCCTACTTATGCATACTACCATATACAAATTCTCTAAGCTCAAATTTTCTATATTTCAAATCTTGATCATAACCAAGTCATTCAATACCACTATCATTATATCATCACTTACACTTGCACTAGCACTTAGCTAGGGAGAAATACATCATGCGTGATCCCTCCTTGGAGTATTAGTATATAGGCATCTCTATTCACAATAGGGTGTTGAGGATGTTTATCCTATCCTATTAACAGACACACTTTTCATCTCATGCCTTAATTGTAAGGAATATTAGGTTTTGAATAATAAATCAACTATTACATGAATAATATAGAGTTTCAAAATTCATATGTGAAGGAATAGAACCCAAAAAGATAGGTGTAGGTATGCCCAAAATTTCATAGTAGTCCTATATAGAGGACACTATTTCCATTATCAAGACACTAGAGAAACATTACACTACTATCCAAATGTGGCACTATTATCCAAGAGGGGTTCTGATAGATGTATCTAGTTTAGGACACTCAGACCTATTCACATCTTAGTTTTCAACACTCAGATCTTCCATATCAAGTGTTTTATAGATAAGTCTTTATTTGAACATATTTATTACTAGTTTTGTAAAGTCAAAGCTAGTGAAAATCTATAACAAATCAATGGTTAGCTTATGTATATTATTTCACTAATTTATAATACATAGAACTTTAATCAAACATAGGATTTACATAAGCTAAACCTTAAAATGTTAAAACATTTAGTGAACCTAACTTACTTTAAGTATTTCCTAAATGCTAACCTTAGATGTTATTAGGGATTGTATCCTTCTTTTTCCTATTTTCATTATCTATTTTCATTTTTTTAGATTTCATATAGTTTGTTTTAGTATCTCTATTCCTATTTTTTTACTATATGTTGTCTAAAAATCTATCTCTCTTCCATTAAGAAGTGATAAAATAGGTGGTAATCCTATAGAGCATATACAAATTCTTTCTATTTGAGACTATAACATAGATTAGGGACCTATTATAACTCTAGTTATTAAACCTTCACACCTTGATTATGTGGATTTCAATGATAATGCATTAAAATATGAACCATATAATAAATACCAAGATTATATAAAAATAAGAAATTGGGACACTCTCCCTCCACTTAAAAATGATAACATGATTATCAACAAAGATGACATATTACATATCTTCAGAGATAGAATTTAGTAATAACCCCTTCATCATGCACAAATCCTACAAGCCATATTATAAATAAATAAATAAACAAACAATGGTGACCATTCAACTCCCCTAGTTAATAACATTATTACACCTACAATTGGTCCAACTCAACTAACACAACCTAAAACTATAATATATCAACCTTTAGTGATAACTACACGTCTTATGGGTAGTTCCTCCACTCCAAATGTAAAATCCCTTATGCACGAGGTTCATACTCTATAGGTTGAATTGTTACATATTGATAAGGGATCTAATATGACATTGCATTCTTTATATTATAATATTCTCTTACATACACCTTTGGCACATCAAATAGTAGAAACTCCCTTACCATCTAGATTCATAGCACTATTGACATTTTTGGCCTCACACACTAAATGTCAACCCCTTATATTCAAAATTTTTGGTGATCATTATATTATTTTGCTTTTGATGTCTCTTATAATGGCCATGTCTTCTTTGTTATGATGAGAGTCTTGGGATCTTATCAAGAATGTCATGGTAAGTCATAGTTTTATGCTTGAGCCTATGATCTCATGAGCTTCTTGAAGTCCTTGTGATATTGTATTGGATGACATAATGTCTTGGAGTGAAATATAATTTTCAAAATACCTAAAATTCAAGGAATGTCTTAGCCTTGTTTGAATAATATAGTGGTATTTGGTGATATAAAGGTGCTTCAAGAAGTGATTGGAGGGTATATTATGAGTTTCATGATACATTCAAGGTACTTTACCTATTACAAGCCCACCTAAGGTCCCATTAACCCTTCAAACCCACTTCATAAGCTTATGTCACCTTATAAAACTTTGTAAAGGGGAGATATTTTTATTAATTACTTTAAAATGGGTCTTAGATACATCATGTCCATTCCACTTTACTCTCTCTAAGTGTTTCATGCCACTTAAAATATTTTTAAGAGCCACCCACACCCTTACCATGAGCCAAGTGGGCCACACATGACATTCTATAGCATTTACACTTCCCCTTGAATTTTAATTTCCTTGAATGTTCTTATTTAATGTTTGGTTCCCTCCATTTCACCCCCATATGGCATTGAAGTAGTTTGAGCTTGAGAAAATAGTGAAAATTAAAGATTTTGAGGTCTTATTATATAGATATATGGAATGTATGGATTGTGCCATATAGGTCAGAGGTTGAAAGTTAGATCATCAGTAATGTACCTACAACTTTTTAGGTAAAAATTTTCTCCAATCAAGCTCAAAACTATTGTCCTTCCACTGTGCTCATTCAAATGCTCAAAGGACCCTTCAAGTTAACATATATTTCATATAGTAGGGATATATTTGGGGTCCAAGATTTTACTCATGGAAAGTAAATCAGGAGGATAGTCACTAATGGAATTCATCTAGAATTTGGAGGCCTATCTTTTATGAACATTGGTGAAGAAGTTAAATATTTTTTGCATCCTCATCATCTGCATAATCAATCTTGAGACCAATGGTTTTATAAGGATGTTGATCCATTAGCCAAAACCAATTAGTTTTAATATTATATCAAGTCATGTATAATCCATATATGATTATTTTAGAATGGAATACACTCATTTGAGCTCAAATATTAGGTCAATATCCTTGACTTTATTCTCTACATGATCTATACACCAGTTTAGGCAAGAGACAGGTTTTGGGTACCTATTTAAGGGGTTATAAGAAAATTTACAAGGTTTCAAGTATGCATCATGGTTAAATGACTTATCATTTTTTTTCAAGGTTTGATAGGCTTGTAGTGACCTCAACACACTTCATAAAGACCAACCTATGTGTGGTTTAAAGAACATTATACCATAAATTATGTGTACAGTCCAAAGACACCTATAGGGTTAATGGAGTGGCTCAAATACATAAAATGAGACATTGGAATGATGATGAAACGCATACATTTCATTTAAAACATTCCTCTCTATCTCTTTGGTATCCTTAAGAGGCATAAAGACCACCTTATCCACCTCTAAGCACACTTTGTTCTCTTTTTACAAAGTTTAAGGTTTGTTCAGATATTTTGAGATTTTAAGGTTTCATATTTGTATGTTTTATGTTGTTTTATGCCCTCTAAATCTTCATTTTTGGCTTAAAAGTATGCCTAGGGTTCCCCATAAGTATGTGTCTTGTCAAGGAAAGGACCCTAACATCTATTTCTAACCATAGTTCATACCATTGTCTTTCACACTATCCTCACTACCATTGCATTTTGTATTCCTCTATTTTCTTGTTCAGACTCCCTTATCACTCCATCCTCATCTCTCTCCACCCATCCATCCTCCCTTCTAGGCTTGGGTTATACTAAAGAACCCTTATAATCAATTGAATCTTTATAAGGAGTGAAGCCATAAAGTATTCAAACCATTTGGTCATGGACCAAATCAACAAAGAGAAATAGGAACCTACAATTGACCATTTGGTTACTATAGTAGAACAGTCAAAAGATGCATTATAGAGAAGGACTTTCATAGGCAAATGCAAATCAGATAGAGATAGTTGATGATAAGTCCTAAACAAAGATCAAATGGCATAGAAGCACATGAATTTTATTAAGGACACTATCCTAGGAGGTAAATGGGGATTGCACTAGTTCATACAATGAAGAATAGTCCAAATATTATTGGAGGTTAGAGGGTATGAAAGGGATCAATGTTTATCCTATGCTAAAAGGTAGATGATGAGAGATTTCAAAGGCATGATAAGGTTTCTAGATAGACTCATTTGATTCTATACCTGGTTAAAGAAAGAAAATTATACCTACATCCATTCATATGTCTTACTATAGAATATATTCAAAATGAAATTTACACTAATACATTCATATATTACTATGTCTTTTCTTAGGTGTTAATTGTGCATATGTTATGAAGAGTTCAAGTTGTTAAGGACTTGGTATGAAAAATGATCAACCCTAGGGTATGGATGCATTTTTTAAATTCACTCATCATCATACCAAGAGGATCTTACAATTAATTTAATCATCTTCAAAGGGATAAAATAATTTGTTTGAAGCCTTTTGTTTGTAAAAAACACCTCCAGGTTTGGCAAATTTGGCCTAAAAACATTATAGGCATATATAAAATGTAAGAACAAGAAAAATATTTCATTTCCATTCACTTGGGACAATACATACATACATCATGGGAAGATAAGGATCTAATAATATTTAGGGGGTAATAAATCATTAATTTGTTGAATTTAATCAGAGTTTGTATGTCACATTTTTATGAACTATCCTCAACACCTCAAACTAGACAAAACCCCCCCAAACCCTCAATTTTGACCTGATGGAGGAAATTAATTTGGAAATGATATTTCATAATGGATATTTTTGCCTAACTAATTTTTGAATCATATCTATGAATATTCTATCATCCCTCCCCACCAATTGGTATTTACAAATACTAGACAAAATAGTACAAAATAATGTTTTTTTAAAGATTTTGCATGTTTTTTGCATGATGGGAAGATGATAATGGTTAGAAGAGATATTTCTGGAATTTTTTAACCTCATAAAGTCATAACATGACAAATATTTCACCTTTAGATATGTTTGTAACTAGTTTCAAATCAACTAGTCTACTAGTGATTGAAGGATGATGAACCAATCTAATAGGAAGAATGAAATTTCAAGTGTCTAATGATGATATAAGAATATAACATGTTTAAATGGATTTTTTTAGGCATATAAATATTTTTATCATAGGTTTATAATATTCTTACATGTCTTTCATGGCAGCCATACACTAATACTTAGTCAATTAGGCCTAATTGGCCTATTTGGCCTACTTGGTTTACCAAGGAGCTCAAGTTTGGTGTATAAGAGATAATTAAGGGATTAAATTCAATTTATTTTAATTTAAATTTTAATGGTAATAATAACCTTTAATGCCATTATAAAAGATGTTAGTATTTTCAAGACTTGGTCTACATGCACCAAGACTAATAGGTTGTTCAATGCTTCTTAGGAGATCTAATTACACCCATCCACATCACATAACTTACATATGGAGTAATTTTGGAGAATTTTAAGCATGTTCAAGCATTTGGAAATGAGTAACTAAAGCTGAATTAGTCTCATCATCTCAATTTCAATGCCAAAAGGATCCTTTAATGAGTATTAATGTAGGGAGAAGACTGGAGGAGATTTATATATCTATTATAACTAATTTTTGTAGTGAACTTGGTCAATTACGACCCATTATACACCCTTCATCATTATCCCCTTTTATCTCATCCCATTCTTATATATATTGAATATTTTTACCTTAGTTTGTATCCTTCAAGCTAGTATGACGATACTCTACCATAATTTGTACTTATGCACCTAACAATAATGAATAAAACATCTTAAAACTTATTAATGGTTTAAAATTAGTGTTTTTATGATTTTTTGATATGTAATAGTGATATAAAATGATGTCTTGTATGTTAAAGTATACCCAATTATTAAAAAATATTCATGATATGCTATATAGTGTGTTAAAAGGTGAATAGCTTAGGTCTAAAGTGCTAATCATATTGAAATTTCCTTAAACCAGGCCATATTTACTTGAAATTATCACTTTAGTCATTTAATTGAATACTAGATGAAATATTGATGTTGAGAAGTCATTGCAAATAGTCTCTTAGTTATATGTATTTTTTGTTAGTGTGTTGAGAGTGCATTTTTATGAGTGGATAGTTGAATTCGTGGTGCCTCACCATAAATTAAAGTAGGTTTCCATTATGTATCTATTTACCATTTCCATCCCAAATATTTATGTGTAAGAGAAAAAAATGAAATGAAAAATTATGGGATTTATCCCCTTGAAATAATATAGAGGTTTAGCCTAACACTAGGTAACCCACAGCCTAAGATCATATCCATGTTGGACTAGGTTTCAGTAGAGGAATTGAAAAAATATCTTTTATCTTGGGTAAAACCTATAACTCAAATATGAATTTGAAATTACATTATATGATGGCAAAGGATACCTAGATCACCATCTTAGATGTTTTCACATAGCATGTTTAAACTACATGTCTAATAATTGGCTTCTCATGAAGTTGTTTCCACGTAGTTTAAAATATTATGGGATATCTTGGTTTTATGAATTACAAAATAAATATATCACATCATCTAATCATTTTTAAGACACCTTTTTATCACTCTTCTCCATCAATATTAGTGAAAATGTCTCATATGCCCAAGTTGCACATTTGAAATAAAAGTCAAATGAACCTATCACAGAATATGTCTTATAATAAAAGATGATATTAACTAACTTAACTAGTCCCATGGTAGGAAAATATATTTAGTAAATATTTAAATAGAGTATTTTACCAACATTTCACAAAGATATCTTGTTGAATATGTTTCCTACATTCACATATTTGTGCCACATAGTAAAAGAAAGAGGGGTCAAAATTTTATCAATGGGAAAACTGAAGTATACCAATGTATCATAATCAACTATTAAGATTTAAAATAATCCTTTATACAAGGTTAGGGCCACCAAGAACTAGAGTGATCAGAAGGCCATAGTCAACATAGCTTCTGAGCCATATCCTAGATTGGTTTTATCTGCTCCTCAAGTTGAATCTTCACCAACCTTCAATAATCATTGACATGAATTTTACAGTAGATCTTATAATGTAATGTCATATCTCTCCCTCCAATTAAATATGTTGATATGAAATGGAATATTCAAAATAACTACAATTCTAACACATTATATGAGTATCATAGGGCACCAACCCATACAACAAATAAATGCATAAACCTAAAACATAAGATAAAAGATTTGATTGGGGATCACATTATTGATGTGGTCACACCCATAATGGCAAAAAAATTATAGTAAATGTAATATAAGTAATTAAATATATTCTTAGATATATTTATGAATCACTTAGTGAATGAGGTAGGGAGCATATTACATGGTTACTACACATATCAAACACATCCACCACCAGATTCATATCATACTATTACATAAGAGGCACACCCATTTCACAGCATCATTGGCATGCACCATATTACAATTCCACCTAAACCACTGATCACATTATCATCGTAGGATATTGTTGATGATGATATAGATTTAGATGCACACTTCATATGAGCATACATAGATCATTATCCTATCTAGTTTTATGGTTGTAAATGGGTCGAGCATTAGTATGTTCACTATGACACTTTTATAAAATTTTGGGTACTTAGAGTAGGAGATATCCCCCAAATACATAGTTATTATTGGTTTCTATGGTCATGTTTAGAGCTCAATTAGGGAGATTTAGATTTCATTATAGGTTGGACCACTTATAACAACTCGGTTCTTTGACATACCTAGTGTAGGCATGTTTGACATGTTATTAAGTAGGCCATGGTTATATTACCTATAATAAATTTCATCCATAGTTAATAAATTCCTAAAATACATACACATAAATAACATGGTAAAAGTTTAGGGTCTCTTATATGAGTAACCTTTACTTATCCCACAAGTAGTTACAACATCGTCACCAATTATAATTCTAACACCATTACCAGATATTAGATAGTTATCAGTCAGATCTCATAGTATAGTTCATATGGATACATCATAGATTTAAATATCACCACAAGTACAGGTGAGGTCTACACCTACCATATCAACATGCATGCATACTCTCCCATAGATACCATTATTAGAGAGACCCCTACATAAGAGATATGTCATAGACTATAGAGGGCCTTCCTCTACTCAATTTATAATGAGAAAAATATCATTGTGTCCTTAAGGTTATCAACATAGGACACCTATGTCAGCTACATCTTCCTATACCAAATGGGTTCTTAAGACCCCTACAATTCACAAGATAAGATAATCAGTGCCACAGATTCCTAACACTACTACATAGGTATATGTAGACACAACTATAGATCACTTAGTATAAAATATTATGTTATCATAGTTTACCTTTCACACAACATACATCATAAAAAATTCCTTATTTAATGTAGGTCATTGTGATAGTGAGTATCTCATGAGACTCATCAATTAGTATGGTTCCTTCCTTCTTTTACATACTTTACTTCTCTTTTAATCCTTGTACATAGTTCATTTTAATGTTGCTAATATGTATTTTATATTCATATAATACACAAACAATATATTGTGTCAAAAACATAAAAACATTCAAATATTACTTAGAAAACACAAAAATTATATATTGTATGCATTTCTATGTTTACACTTCTTATATTTCCTAGACACTACATATGATACTTGTCTTATTATAATTATTTTTATCATACATACATGTTTCACTTGCTCTTGTTGAGTGCTTGAAAATTACATACACCACTCATGTCTATCACATTAATCTTGAAATTTTATTATCTACCCACTAGAGGCATACACACTGATTCATGGTTATTCACTTAACCCATTCACCCATTTGGTGGTGTCTTATACACAATTTATATTAGCATGTTCCATCATTAAATTTTATACTTTTTAGTTTTAGCATTGTTATATCTTGATATTGATCATTGTTATCTATACTTAGATTACTTTTTGGATATTACTACTTTAGACTCAACATGTGTACATCTTAGATTTTACACATATTTATACTAAATTCATGCATGGCTTATTTTCTAGATTTCATAGTTTAGATTTGATTGTATTTCTATGATTCCAATATTTGAAGGAATTTGAATATGCCATTATTCTTTGGATCTACACCATTTCTATTCATAGTATGTATGCCTTGGACATGTGCCCATGTCTTTTATTGTGTTTTCATAATTATGTATGTATACATTTGAACATGTCTTTATATGTCGCTCTAAGCCAACTTTCTTATTGATTTTAGATGTGGGCATTTGAAAATTTTCTTGTATGTTTTATTTTCTCAAATTTAGTGACATGATCCCATGTACCTTGTATTATGTCCCCCTTATCCTAGTTTTCATGCTTCATGTGTTTTGTAGGTATGATTTATTGTATGCATCATGTCCATTACACTTTTTTTTTCTTATTACACATAATAGTGCTCAATGTTATGAGGTAACTCATGCATATACCCTTCCTACTTGGGTGATGTGATGGATATCATGCTCCATTCTCCTAGGTATCTACTTAGTTCTACTTAGATTTGATGTTATATACATTGATTACATCTATTTTGACTCCCTTGTGTAATTCTTTACATGACATATATCTTACATTACATACTTATGCTAAGATTTTATTAAATTTTGATGTTATGTTTGTACATTATATAAGATTGTCACACAATTATTAAATATGCTCTAACTAAAACACATTTTACATAGCTTTTTATTTTGAGGATAATTATTACACATGTTCAACAACTAACCTAAAAATAGGGGAATTTATAGGGGTTTATCACATAGATCAGGATCATATATTACATTCATAAAACATTTTTCACCACATAGGGTTAGTTTTATAAAATAAGACACAGGTAAACAAAAGAAAAGATACTGATTCAAAAAATAGTACACTGACACAAAATTCAAAACATGCAAACATTAACACCTAAATAGGGACAATAGCACCACATGCCACTATTATCCAAGATGTGGTGCTAATGTCTAATATTCCTAGTTTTAAGACAATTTAGATTGGATATAATAGTACACAAAGAATAGTACAAGTTTGCATAGATATAATTATAAGGCTGATAATTATGCTTAAATTTTTCTCATATTCACACTAGTTCAAATCAAATTCATATAAGTTTATCAGATTGGGGGAATCATGTGCATCATGATCATTCACATATTCAATTCAGATACTTAGGTATAATTATTATAACTCAGTCCAAAATTAGTATACTTGATATCAGATTGTGGGCATGTGTTTAACACATTATTCCCATATTATTACTTACACATTGATTGATTAGATGGAATGTGAAACTCCATCTAATTCTCCACACTATATAGACTTGACATCATATTCTAGATTATCACCAATTTCATGCCTTATTCCATCTATAATGGTTGGCATTCCCAAATGCCCTAGAGTTTCCTAATGTACCCA
Organism: Torreya grandis; assembly: GCA_037957365.1. Taxonomy (NCBI): domain Eukaryota; kingdom Viridiplantae; phylum Streptophyta; class Pinopsida; order Cupressales; family Taxaceae; genus Torreya; species Torreya grandis. The sequence continues at coordinate 2,006,426 of JARHVA010000191.1, forward strand.
AGTGACTATCAAGATAACATACACAATTAAATATACTTAGTTATATATTTATATCACTTTGTACAATTAAATTTTAAATTAATCTACTACACATGAGTGGTAAATGATTGATTCATATCCTACTTGAGTTGTTAAACCACCCACATGAGAGGCTTAGACACACTTGCAATCCAATCCAATCTATTATTCATAGGTCATGATCCACCAAGTAGGGGTGGGTAATAATGGATTAAAAACTAGATTGATTTCTTGATCCACCCACACATGCTGATTAAGTTATCAACTTAGTTTGAGATATTCAATGATTGATCACTATATAAATACACACGCAAATTGTAACTAGGTTTATGTATTAGTTCATGTACATAATGAGGTGTATTCATTCATGTCCTTTTTTCCATATTATTACTAAGTTACTTATTTACTTATCTAGTCTTTTTCTTTTGATATCTTTTAAGTAAGGATGAATTTATGCATGTTTATTTTTAGGTCATATTTTAAATGATGCTTCACATACATAAACCATACATCACATTCTTAGACTTAACTTCATGATCTTTACTTCCTAGGTAAGTCTAAGTACACTTATTTTTAATTTATACTAATCATTTAGATTTTATGCATTTTTAACATAAAAAGGGGAAGTATAATCACCTAAAACTATTATTTGAGTGTTAATAATGATACTTGATACTATTTATTCTTAGATTAGACCTAGACCTATATTATAGCCTATTATCACACTTTTTAGCCTTTATGTAGATCACATGCATCCCTAGTTAGCTTAAATGTAGTTTTAGACCCTCATCTCCAAATCATGGCCCTTCATACAAAATAGTCTTCCAAATGGACATTAGCTTCACATTAAGGACACTAAAGCCATGTGGAACTAGTGTCCCTAAAATGGCATTAATGTCCTTTAACCTATCTTTCTTGAAAAAATATATTTTCAAAGGTAAAAACTTCCCAAAGTTAGCTTAATCATATTTTATTATGCACAAAAGCTACAAAAGACTATAAACACATTACATTTAGATATCTATCCACTAGATAGAAATAATATGCAAAATATATA
>JARHVA010000191.1:2012500-2032500 GCA_037957365.1 Torreya grandis
TTTAACTTATGTAATAAATATATTGCACTTCACCAATTTTTCTCAATAAAACATATAAAACTAACAATGGTTGCATCGCTAAGTCAAAAACTTATAAAATTTTGGATCTATTAACTCTCCAACTTATAACATATAAGTATTTTTTTTAGGCCTCCCTTCAAGGCTACACTAACATGGTAAGAACCCAAGGTTGTGGGTGACTTATAACTAGGCTAGACCTTTATATTATGGGGATAGTTCCCTTGGTGCACTCTATTTAGGATTAGTTCACTAAGACATACTGATTTTGGGGAGAAAATGGATAGAAAGTGCATAAAATAAACATAACCTAGGGGTAGTGATGCACCAATATAGGTTATCCACTCTATTTTAAACTCTTATCAACACTAGAGAGACAAATATAGACTAATTCACTATCTCCAATAACACCTAAGAAATAATATTTCATATAGAGGCTGATTTAGATGACTAAAGCATGAGGTAAATGAAGGGAAGGCATGGTTTAAGTCACTTATAGTCAAACTTCCACTCTAAACATAGCCATAAACACCTTAACACACTATATGACCTGTATAGGATACACATTAGAATCTAGGTGAAGCCAAGACCTAAAAAAGTAAGAGAAATATGTTAGTTGTGCAAATTAAACCAAACATAAAAACACTATGTACCATCATGGAAAATCTGTAATAATCCAGTAATCAATCTAAGATGTCACAAAGTATAAATTTAGGTAAAGTTACTTCATTCCCATGTGTGGGATACAAAAAAAGGCCTTACGGTATAAATAAATAGAAATATGAGGAGATAAGGAGAGCTAAATTAGAATGGGGGTGTAGATAGGGGTGATAAATGACCATAGGTAACTCATAATGTAGTTATAAATAGTCACAATAGTCTTTCAAAATGACTCTTCATGCATCGGTGATCATAAATGGGCTCCTTAAGCATTGAGGTGGAGTGGTAGAGGTTGTAGTTGACTTGTTTAAACTCATTCAAAACATGGTTATGCCATTATATAGTCAATTACACTCTATATGGTAATTAAAAAGTGTGAGTGAGGTGAAATTAAGCTTGTAGGAGGCATTGAGAAGCCCATCACCCTCTATGCATGTTGATTGGACTTGAAACTACATCCTCCCCAATTATTAATATGAAATTCAGATGCTAATTTTCATGATGCTAGTTAAAAGATGGTAATGGTCTTGCATTGACTCCTAACAATATCTCAATTCTATTATGCATTTCTCCTTATGATCTAAGTAGGCTTATTAGGCCACTACTCCTAGTGAATTGGTTATTTATTTTTGAATGACCATATAACATTGAAGAGAACTTTAGGAACAAGTAAAAAAAATATTATAGGCCCCAAACAAGTGTTCCATACCATGAATTAAACCTTCAAAGCACTAAATATCTATAACTTTGACTCATTTAAGTGAATAGGCCACCCTCTACTTGTATTTTCATATTGGCTATTTTTCATAGACTTACTTTTAGGAGACTTTTTAGGTCAAACTATGAGTGACTAGTGATCTAGAGAGGTGAAATAAGTTTGAAACCAACACATATAATGATTTTACAATCTTCAAACAACTTTGGACCTTGATTTTTACCCAATTCCTTAAAAAAGAACCATTTATGATAGGTATATATAGTATTTCCATAAAACATAGTAACATGAGAAGGGTCTCCCTCTAAGTTGGATTTATGATTAAGGTGTTTTTTAGGGCTATTTTAATGCAACTAGATGGTAATTATTCACTATATTCTTAGTCAATCATTATTATGGTTTAAACAAGGTTTTGGAGGTCTACCATCTTCATGATGGTTCATAAATATTAGAACTCCAATTAAAATATTATGGTCATAGATGTTTATTCCATAAACCCCCTAAAAATATTAATTTTTTTTAGGTCCTATGCACCTTGTGTGTAGATATATGAATGCAAGTTGGTGAACCTCAAGCTCTCTATAGGCCCATTTGTACATGGTTGAAATCTTAGAATTCATTCATAAATGTGGGATTTTTAACCACAATCTCTCTTATAAATATTTCAATTGCATTGGATTCATCAAACCCTAATAATATCATTCCACTTGAGTCCTTTTTTTGATGAAATATCTAACACTTAAATGTCCATCTCGAGTTGGAAGACTAGCATGTTGGTGCTCAAAGGGGGTGCCTTGAGAAAACTTTATCATATTCTTATTTTTCCTATCTCAAAAAATTTTCTCAAGTCATTTTAAAATATTATCATACCTCTTCATTATTTTAAATCTTTTTAGGAGGGTTTGAGTGTGCTTCAAATGTGGTGGTGGAGATTGAGGCTTAGTCATGGCTTTTAGGCCCTAATGGCCTTGATTGAGTTTTAGGGGTCTAAGTGACCTATAGGTGATTTTTGGAGAAAAATAATATTCATGTTACCCATTTATTACCTATTCCTATCCTCTTCTCTATCTCCATATTCCCTAATTCAAAATCTATTTCCATTCCCTCATGTGAGTCCACCTCTAATGTCATTATTTTACTTGTTAAGATTGAGAATGCTTTAATAGTAATATTGGGGTATGAGTAGGATATTATATAATTTTAATCATGTTGATGAGGATATTAAATAGTATACTCATTTATTTATATGTGTTTGATGTTCCTTGGACTGATTCTTCCTTCACTTTATTCTCTACATCTCCTACCTAAGGGTTTATACGTAGTCAAGTTTGTGTAACCCTGATAGCTATGTTGAGTGTCTTGTTGCTCATTTGATACTCTTAGTATTTTTTTTAAATATTTTTATGGTATTTATAAATTTTTATATTTGAGTTTAAAATTCAATTAGACACCAAAACACATAGGTGGATTCAATTCAATCATAGTCTTATCCATACCAGTTTTAGGGCTAATGGTCTAATAGGAAATTAGGATATCTTTATGAATATGAGCCTCATATCAATTAGATAATTTTTATACATATTATTACCTTCATCCTATATGTTTTAAATCCTTAAATAATCCCCAAATCATGTATCTATATCCAACTTATGTGTACATGCCTATTTATGCCTACTTTAGACCTAGTAGGCCTGTGTAGGCAATTGAGATCTTCTTGTATTATGGAATGAAACATACTAATGAGAAAAATTGAGACAAAATTAGTGATAAAATTTATAAACATTCCTTCAATTAATAACTCACCTCTCTTTATGGTTCTCTCTTAACTCTCTTTCCTTAAGGACCTACTTGTAGATAATAGCTAGGTCTACCTAAAACTATGAGCATGGACCTAATCCTTTATTTATCATTAGATATTATAAAGAATGGATTGTAATTAGGTACATGATCATACCAAATATACATATGTATTCTAATAATTATCCATCTTCATGTTACCCTCTAAATATGAAAAAATAACCTCATATGACAATCACAGGCCTATATACGAGTTTTAAGTCTAGTAAGACTAAATGGGCCATTAGGCCTTCTCTTATTCCCAAGGACTTAGATAATTTAATGAAAAAATAATTAATATTATTTAAAACCTTTTTAAATCTTTAGGTTTCATCCTTTTTTTGGTCTCTCATTACTTTTTTGTAGGTGGTGAATGATGTTTGTTTAGAAGAAGGAGCAAACATTGTCCTCATTGTTTAGTACATTGGGACTCTATTTCACCCATTATAATCATGATGAAAAGGGTATTTGATCTAAACAAATACATCTATCCACTCAACCAAGACATTTTTAACTAACTCTTATATTCATATCTCTTCCTTCTCATTTAACTAATCTCTCTTTCCTTTTATAATCCCTTATGACTTTCCAAGCCTCTCAACCTTCTACACTCCATCGCAATATCTAGTACTCCATTATTTTAGTTTACCTCAAAAGGCCTAATGAATATGAGGTCTTGTCCTTTATATATTAAGTGGAGGTAAATTTTTGAAACTTATTCACCTTATTTCTCATACATCATATGTCCTAAGACCCTTCAAAAAAAATAGTGCCTCCATGACTCTATCTCATTAATGAACATTCCATCAAAGTCTCTACTCTACATAAGATCATGTAAGTGGTATGATGAGGGTTTAATTTTCAAGTCTTAAAACTAAGAATGAGCTAGGTCATATGGTAGTGCAGGGACTTAAGGGTAAAAAAATAAGGAGTGAGTATTACATGAAGGAGCTTATGTCTATTTTTACTTGAATTAAAACCATTTCTATCCACTAAAGTGATAAATGCTTATGCTTGTTAGGAGGTCTCATAATATACTTATGACAGTAATCTTAGAGCATGACTTGAAGTGGTTACTTGATTTGACTCATTTGAGTATGAAATGTAGAGTAAATTTAATTGGAATCAATGTTATCACCAATATACCTAAAATATCATCAAACACCTATGTTTTATGCCTTGGAGATCCAACATAAGAAGAAACATCGTCTATATCTTACAAAGCTAAAAACTTGAAACTTGATTTCACCCAAACCCTCACACATGTGAACTAGGGGTGGGAAGTGATGGATATGGGCTATGAGGACCTTTAGAACACACCCCAAGGATAAATTTTCAAAATCACATCTAGCATTCACAAAACTATTATAACTTTAGCCCATTGTACAAATGAATAAGACCATTTAAGTGTCTAGGTTACTAGAATTTGTTCTTAAAGTATAGGCCATGAACTGATAGACAAATTCCATGAATGAGAATTTAAAGATAACCCCTTCCCCTATCCAAGAGTTTAACTCCCAATTTTCTCTTTCTTATTTATATTATTCATAAACCCAAAGGATTTTCTAGATTTCCAAGGAGATAAGTGTAAGGGAAAGGTTGGTTTTGGGCCTATTTTACTTATAAAATCATGAATCTCTTCACCTAATGGCTACACTAATCACTATATATATATATATATAACTTCCTCTATCCATATCCATACTATATAGATCTGCACAAGTCAAAAACCCCTACAGTACAATTTACTTTTCTTCATTTTCTCATGGTTTAGATTCTAAAATGACATTAGAGGATTAGAAGAGGGAACATATTGGTCAAATATCATTTTAAAATATATTGTATAGTGGGGGGAGTTGTAGAGACATAGTTTCCCACATGTGGAATCCATTTGGTGAGTGGAAAGGTGGATTCTACATCTAAAATGGCTCTTTATGATGCAAAACTACATAATTATGGATATAATATGATAATGGGACCTTTTAATACCTTTATAAATAATGAAACACTTGAAATATTACAATTTTCTAAATATTTATAGTGGATTTGACCAATATGAGGTGTTTGATGGGTGATTCATGACTTAGGGGGGTCATGGAATCTTGAAACTACTTGATGACCAAACCATTAGCAATGTCATTAAATTACATAATTAGACCTTCATATTATGACTTTGAACAAGGTTTTAAACCCCTACATCTTTCCAACAAATGTGTTTATTATTAAAATGGCTTAGATAGGCTTAAAACCTTAAGAAACATAAACCTTAAAATATCCAAACTACCTTAACTTTGTCAAAATATAATTAATATTATCAAATAATGTTAGGATCATATTCTAGATCATAAAAGACATTTTATCACTCTCTTAGACTGATTTAAGAACCACCATGATGTACATCACCAATAGACATCAAAACAACTATGTCATGATGATTTCACAAGCAAAATCTATGACACCTCTAATAGTGTTAAATGACTTCAAGAATCATTTAGGAGATATCATAAAGGAATGGAGATACCATATATATTTTTGGGTAAGTATCATGGAAAGTTTTTGGTTGTAGTGGTTGGAATTCGATAAGGGAGGCCAAGTTTCCAACATTTTTTCTGATTCATAGGAGTGACCAACTTATTGGTCAGGAGATACCATTCACTCTTCATGATAATGATGACTCATATATGACATCATGAATTGTATGACCAACTTATTGGACTTCCAAAAGGACCTATCACTTATGAGACCTCTTAGGACTATAAAAACTCACAAGACACACTAAGTAAAACCAAAGAAATAACACCTAAACCTAGTAAACATACCTAGCACCTAAGGAAAGCAACACGATAAGACACCAAAACATTAAGGCAACATACTAACCACACTTTTGTTGAGACTTATTGAAAACAAGACAATAAACACTAGAAACAACTATCTTGAGATCAAACCATCTCCTCTAGGATCAAACAACTATCTTGAAGTTTTCCATTTGATCTTAGAGGAGATGGTTTGATCTCAAGATAGTTGTTTAGATTTAATGTCTAATCTTAATCAAGACAAGGTCTAATTTTAATGTCTTGATTAGATTTCAATCATGTATTGTTCACTAAATGATGGATTTCAATTGTATTTGGAGATATAGTCATGTTCATGTCCTCTTGGGAGAGCACTTGGACCTTCTGGTTCCACCATCAAGTCTATGGTTTGGTCATTTAATCTTAACACCCAATCATAATCATTTAAAACATGCCTTCCTTACATAAAAAGTCTAATTTCTACTTTATTCACGGGTTGTTCCTAGTTGGTCATGCTTTCATGCAGTGATTCTTCTGAAAACTAAGTTAGTATGTCTTGGTTTGTTTTTTCATTTTTTTCTCTATGAGATGGTGTTTTTTTAAGGCTTTCAACCTCTTTCTAAGTATCCAAACATGGTTTCCACATGTAATTATACTTTATTTTATTTTTATTATGAGAATGAGAATGATAAGTTGCTATAGTGTTCCTTTTGAGACCCTTCTCAAGCTATTCATGAGGTAGAGGTGGATTATCTAAACCTAACCAAAATTTACCTAAGTCTTACCAAAAGGCCATCTCTTCATGATCAATTGAAAAGACACTAAGTTTTTTATAATTCTCACCATTCCCTTATGAAACACTATAATGATCAAGCATTTATAACTCTTTCATAAAGTCAAACAGGACTTATAATCAGTTGTAACTTAGTCATCCTCATCTTCTATGGAGAATGGCATATCTTTAATCCATTCAAGATCCATCTCATCTTGCCTTTATATTTGAAAATGTTAATAATCTTATTCAAGCTCAAAATAATTAGTTGTAACTTCATTTAAAACCTCAAACATTTGTCTAATTCCACCATTCCAAACTCTGATGCTTAATTCTTTAATCTCACCTAAGAATTCATGGTACAACTATTACCAAGGACCATCTAACTTAGTTGAGATGTTCTCAGCTTCAACAATGGTCTCATGTAAGTTGTTTTCATGACTATATACTAGAGGAGGAGTGTGTGTTTTGCCTATATCAACTTCAACATCATACCATTGTGACTGATCTACATGACCAAACTTTCCCTTATGCTCAAATTCCAATCTATTAAGATGAATAGGGGTAAAAATAGTGACCTCCTCATCATAGGTGACTGAAGTATCCTTTTCAAAGTGTTATTGAAACTCACCTATAGTTGTAACATGATCAATCTCTTAGAGGATTGACACATCATTAAATACCCTGATAAATTGTTCCCCATACTTGGATGATCAAATTCTACCTTTATGTATTTAGTGACTCTTCAAAAGAGGAGAGGGTTAAAGGGAAAAGTATTTCATTAACTTGTTTGATATATTCTAGGGTTCTCTTCCAACTTAGAGCCTTAGGAATATCAAACCTAGACACTGCATTCTTCTATTAGATTATAAAATTCAGATGTACCATGATCCTCATGAATAAATATAGTATGGAGGACTAATGGGGAATCCAAAAAACTTGAGACATATATTGAACTATAATCCATACATTTTTCCTTTTCTTGACTTTGAATGCACATGAGAGAAAGTTCTCTTCTAAGGATAGTCATAACATAATATGTGGTTCTAGTCTATAAGGATTCCAAGTTGAAGTTATCATAGGATGTAAAAAAGGCATGGGTGAATCTTTAAGGGGATCTATAACACAAGGAGGTTGATTAGGGGTAAGAGGTGTATTATAGTCTACAATTGAGGTGTTTAGTGTGTAAGGCTTAAGGTGAAACTTGTAGAGTGGTCTAGACCTTATTTTGACTCATAAACCATACATAATCTTGTATACCATGTAAGACAAATCAAAGTACCCCTAATATTGGCCATAAAGTCAATAGACAAACATGGAGAAAAACAAGGTGGTATGTCTACAATAATAATGCCTTTTGAAATTGAGAGCTTGGGGTAAGCATGAAGGGTTAGTTGTAGGTATTTAATGAGGCCAAATGTCATTTTAACTAACCCATTCCTTTGTAATTCAAATTTTGAGGTGGGTTCATACATTAAATTAAAGTTATAAAACACTATATTAGGGATAAATGAACTTCTTGCTCTATCATCAAAAAGTAATTATGGACCAGGGAGCCTCCAATCATCACATAGATAAGGAAAGGAGATGGAGTGATTACCTTGGTTGGTATATGGGTACTTGTTTTGATGAATAAAGGCTTTGTGTTCATATTTCTAATACCTAAGTCATTCTTTTAATATATCTCTTTCCCGCTTTAGCTTCTTAGTTTCTTAGCTAAACTCACTATTAATTGGTTTAGGCTAACTCAAAGGAATTAAAAATTGGTGTTATTATTGATTATAAGGCTAATATGGATTCCAAAGAGGTGAATAGGAGTCATAAGGGGGTAAGGATTAAGATGTTGCTAAGCATCAGAGGGATAACATATGTGATAAAATTATTGATAATGATGTGTATGACATAAGTATGCCTCTTATGCAAACATAAATATTCATGGAACATATAAATAACAATGTGAATTATGGAAAATAAACTTTCTTACCCTTGAAATTATGACTTTATCACACCTTATAGTATGAAATTTGACTACAAATCCTTTTATCAAGTTCTTTAATCTCTCTAATATGACTACAAGGATGGAAGTGAGTGTTTTAATGCGTGAATATGGTACCATTGGTTATTCCATAAATTTTATCTCTCAAACATGTACCCTATAAGGAGCTTGTTTAGGCCTCCATTCAAATATAGAATAGCATGATAATAGCCAAAGGTTATGGGTGACCTATAACTAGGCTAAACATCTAGATTATGGGGATAGCTCCCCTGGTGTATCTATTTGGGATCATTTCACTAAGACCTGCTAATTTTAGGGTTAAATGGGATAGATATTTCATAAAATAAACCTAACATATGGGTTTTAATTCACCAATATAGCTTATTCACTCCATTTTGAACTCTTATCAACACTAGTGAGCCAAATATTGGATAAAGCACTATGTCTAATAAACCCTAATAAATAATATTTCATAAATAGGTTTATTTATATGACTATATAATGAGGTAAATGAAGGAAAGACATAGCTCAAAGAACTTATAGTCAAACTTCTAGTCTAAACTCAACCATAAACACCATAACACATTATATGACATGCATAAGACACCTATTAGCACCTACGTGAAGTGAAGACCTACAAAAGGAATATAAATCCATCACTTAAGTAAATAAAACCATCATAAAAACACTATATAGCATCATGAAGAAGTTGAAACAATCCATTGACTAGTCTAATAGGTTACACATTATAAATTTATGTAGAGTTTCCTCATACCCAGTTGAGGAATACAAACAAAGGCCTTAAGGCTTGAAAAAAAAATCATGAGGAGAGAAGGAGAAGTAAATTTATGTGGTGGTGCATATATGTGTCATAAATTACCATATCTCACTCATATTATAGTTAAAAATATTCACAATAGTCCTTCATATGACTCTCCATGCATTGGTGTTCATAAATGGGATCCTTAGGCATTCATGTGGGGTGGTGGATGTTATAGTTGACCTTTTTCACCTCTTTAAAAGCATTTTTAACCCTTATATATTTCATTAATGTCTATATGGAAGTTACAAAGTGTGAGTGAGGTGAAATTAGGCCTCCATGAGGTGTTCATTGGACTTATAACTACCTCCTCCATTATGAATATGAATTGAAACTATTGGAATTAATTATGGAAGTTATAATATGGTAATGTTATTGTATTGAATCTTAACATCTTCTCTACACCATTATACATTTATGCTTTTGATCCAAGTAAGCGACTAGGCCTACTGACTTGGTTGTTTGTTCTTGGATTACCATAGAATACTGAAGAGAACCTTATAAATAGGTAAAAGAGCATATTATAGTCTTGAAAGAGTTTCCCATACCATAACATAACCTTTAAAATCATTTCACACCTACAAATTTGTCTCACTTAAGTGACTAGGCCTCCCTCTACTTGCATTTACAGACTAGCTATTTTTAAATAGACTTGTAAGATACTTTCTAGGGAAAAATATGAGTGTTTGGTGATCTAGAGAGGTGAAATAATTCTCAAATCACCCCCTTTAATTATTTTCCACCCTTCAAACAACTTTGTACCTTGATTTTTACCTAATTAATTAAAAAATTACCATTTATGATAGGTTTGTATAACATTTTATATAGATTATTACCATGAATGGGGTCTCCAATAAGTTTAAGTTGTGATTCAAGTGTTTCAATGGTTATTCTACTACAACTATATCCAAATTCTTCGCTATATTCTCAACCAGGTCATTACTAGGGTTTAAATAGGGTTTTAGAGGTCTCCCATATTAAATATGCTTCCTAAATATAATACCTCTAATCCCAAAATTATGTCCATGGATTTTTATTCCATATATCCTACTAAAAAACCTAAAAATATTTGGATCCCATGCACCTTGTGTGTGGATATATGAGTACAAGGTGGTGAAGCTCAATTTCTCTACAAGTCCTCTAGACATGGTGGTAGTCTTAGAATTTATTCATAAAGGTGGTAGTTTAACCTAGATATCTCCTATATGTAATTAAATTGTTTTGGGGTCCTCAAAAATTTATAATATTATTGTCCTTGATTCCTTTTTTTATGAAATATTTGAGCACTTGAATGTGTAGCTCGAGTTGGTAGACTAGCATATTGGTACTCGAGGGGGTGTCTTGAGAATAATTTATCATATTATTATTCTACCCTATCTTAAACACTTTTTTTATTTCCTAAACCCTATTCTCACACCTACTCATGATGTAAAATCTTCTTAGGAGGGTTAGAGTGTGCTTTAAATATGGTGCTAGAAATTCTGACCTAGTCATCGCTTTTAGGTCTAATGACCTAGATTGAGTTTTGGTGGTCTAAGTGACCTATAAGTGATATGGGTGGCTCAGTAATAATAATGTTACACCTTTCTTACCTTTTCAAAACTTATTATCTATATCCATATTCCCAAACTCTAACTCTATCTCCATTCCCTCATGTGAGTCCACCTCTAATCTCACTATGTTACTTGTTAAGCCTAAGAATGCTTTAACAAGAGTATGAGTGTATGAGTAGGATATTATTTAATTTTAATCATATATATAAGGATATTAACTAACATAATAATTTACTTATATGTTTTTGATGTTAACTATACTGAGTCTTCCTTCACTTTATTCTCTGCATCTTCTCATCTCTTACCTTAGGGTTTATATGAAGTTAGGTTTGTGTAACCCTGATGGTTGAGTTAAGTGTCTTATGACTTATATGAGAATATTAGTATTTTTGGATATATTTTTATGGTCTTAATAGCTATTTATATGTATTTTTCAACATCAATTAGACACCAAAACACATAGGTGGATTCAATTCAAGCATAGGCTTATCCATACCAGTTTTAGGCCATTAAGATCTCCTTACCATTTTGAGCATCCTATCACTTGGATACTTTTTATGCATCCTATGAACTTAATTTTATATGTTTTAAATCCTTATACAATATCTAAATCATGCATCCATCTCCAAATTATTTGTGCATGCCTGATTATGCTTACATTAGGCTTAGTAAGTATGTGTAGGCTACTGAGCCCTTCTCGTCTTAAGGAATAAAACATGATAATGAGATTAAATGAGACCAAATTAGGAGGAAAAATTAGAAAATATAATTAAATTAATACCACACCTATCTTCAAGGTTCTTCCTTAACTCTCTTTCCTAAAGGACTTGCTTGTACAAAATAATTAAGTCTTCTTGGGACTGTGAGCACAAAAGTTCTCCTTTGTTTGACATCTAAGACTATCAAGAATGGATTCTCATTAAGTATATGATCATGTCCATATACATAGGTCTTTTAAGACTTATTTATATTCATTTTACCCTCCAAATATGGAAAATAACCTCATATAGTAGTCACAACCTTGTATGCTAGTTTTAGGTCAACTAAGACTAAATGGGCCATTAGGCATTATCTTGTTCTCAAGGACTTAGCTAATTTAATGAAAACATAATGAATATTATGGAAACCATTTTTTCATATTTAAGCTCCATTATCTTATTGGTCTCTCATGATTTTTTTGTGGGTAGTTAATGAGGTTTGTTTATAAGAAGGAGAAGTTATTCTCCTCATTACTTGGTAAACTAAGGCTCAATTTGAACCATGATCATCATGATGTATAGGGGATTTGGTCTACATAAAGACATCTATCAACTTACCCAAGCCATTTTTGCCTCACCCTTATATTCATAGTTGTACCTTCTCATTTAACTCATATCTCTTGTATTTTATAGTCCTTTATGACTTTCAACTCCTCTCAACCTTCTATACTCCATCCTAGTAACCAATACTCTATTGGTTTGGTTTGCCTTAATTGGCCTGATGATTATGAGGGCTTATCCTCTACATCCTAGGATGAGGTAAAGGGTTGATCTATGTTTAAATTTATTCACCCTATCTCATATGCATCTTCATATGTCTTAGGACCCTTAAAGGCTTTTTAATGTCTCCATGACTCCATTTCATAATTCAACATTACATCTAAGTGTATAGTACACATAAGATCTTGTAGGTGGTCCTTTTAGGGTTTAATTTTCAAGTATTAAAAATTATAATTTTTTAGTCAAAAGGAAGTGATGATATTTAATGGTAAAAAAACAAATAGTGATTATAACCTAAATTAGCTTACATATATTTTTATTTTACTTGAAACCCTTTATAGCCACTATAATGACACATGATTATGTTTGTTAGGAGATCAAAAAATGCACCTATGATAGTCACCTTGGATCATGACTTGAATGGGTTCCTTGATGTGATTTATTTGAGTATGTAATTTAGATTAAATTTAAATGGATTCAATTTTATCACCATCAAACCCAAAATATCATCAAACACCTCTATTTTATGTCTTGAAGAGCATGCACAAGGAGTACTATTATATGTATGTTGTAAACATGAAAACATGAAACTTGATTGCTCTCACACACTCCCACATGTGAACTAGGGGTAGATAGTGATGGAGATGAGATATGAGGACCTTTATAACACACCAAGGATAAAATTTCAAAATCACATCTAGATTCACTGAAACCATTATAGTTTTAACCCCTTGCATAATTAAAGAAAACCATTTGAGTGCCTTGGTTGTAATAGTTTGTACTTAAATTTTAGGACATGAAATTATATAAAACTTCCATGAATGATAATTTCAAGAGGACCCCTTCCTCTAAATAAGATATTAACTCCTCATTTTTTCTCTCCTTTTTGTACTATTCCCAAACCTAAAGGCTTTCCTAGATTGTTGAAGATCTCAGTGAAAGGGAGAGGATAATTTTGGGATTGTTTTTCCTATAAATTTAAAAATCTCTTACCTTAATGCCTATACTTATCCCCCTATGAAAATTACTAACTTAATCTATCCATATTCATACCTTATAGATCTATACAAGTCACAACCCCTATAAAATAGATTAATTTTCTTTATTTTATGACGGTTTAGATTATAAAATGCCATTAGAGGATAATAAGAGGGGAAAAAAAAGATTAAATAACATCTAAAAATTGGTGCTAAAATTGGGGGGGGAGGGGTTGTAGAGACATATTTTCCCATGTGAAGGACCTACTTGGTGAGCGAGAAGGTGGATTTTACCTCTAAAATGGCTCTTTATGATGTGAAGCCACCTATTGATGGATATAAGATGAGAATGGGACATTTTATGTCCTTTAAAAACAATTAAACATTTGAAATATTACCCTTTCCAAATATTTTATAGTGCATTTGACCAATATGAGGTGTTTGAAGGGTGATTGATGACTTAGGGGAGTTATTGAGGCTTAAATCTCCCTAAATGACCAAACCATGAACAATGACATTGAATAAATCATTATGCCTTCATATTATTACTTTTTAAAATGTTTTAAACCCATACATCTTAACAACAAATGTCCCTTTTCTTGAAATGGCTTAGATAGGCCTAAAACCATAAGAACCATAAACCTTAAAATATCCAAATAACCTTAAATATATCAAAAGATCATTAATATTATTAAATAATGTTTAAATAATATTATATACCTAAAAATACGTTTTATCACTCTCCTATACTAAATTAAGGACCACCATAGCCACTATCATATCACCAATAGACCTTAAAATAGCTATGCCATGATGAGTTCATAAACAAACTCTATGACACCTCTAATAGTGTTAAATGACTTCATGAAGAATTTAGGAGATATAATCAAGGCATGGAGATCCCATATATATGATTTTGTAAGTGTCATGGAAATATCTTGGTTGTAGGGGTTGGTATTTGGAAAGGGTGGTCAAATTGCCAATAGGATCATCATAATTTTCACTATCACTATAAAAATTTGAATAAGAAATAATGGGTAATATATCAACAAGGTATTAGACATTAACACCAACATCAACCATGGAAAAATGAATATCACTAGTAAAATTCATGGTCAATATAATGGCATAAATAATATGCAAATTTGAAAATCATATTTGAAAATAGAAGATCAAATCTTAGGTACCCTCAAAAGATATGTGCCCTTAAGAAAAAAATGTGTGGACATTTAGTTATAAATTTGGATATAATATGAAAGGAAAAATAGATTAATGGGTTTGATAAAAATTGAAATTAATGATGTAGATCTAAAAAAAACATAAAACTAATAAATAACCATGAAACCCTAAGGAGGAAACCCTAAAAGGTATTGGCATTATAAAAATTGAGGGGATAACCATTTTATTTTATTATTTTGTATATTTTCTATGATTTAATTAAGAAATATTATTAAAATAAGACACATTAAAGAAATATAACATTTAAAAATGTAAAAAAACTCCATATCTTCCATAGTGGCCATAAAAATGAACATGCATAATTAAAATTTGAAAATAATAAAGGATAATATGATAATAAAAATTGATGGAACAGTCACAACTAATTATCAATTCTAAATTATGTAAGCTGTTTTTCTGATTGGAAATTGTATCTATATTACAAACAATAAAATTGTACAATTCTATTCATAGAAAAAAGGATGGAAAAAGTCATACACCATAAGCATAGTCAAACTAAGGTGAAAAACCCTCGCAAAAATTCAAGTCAAGTAGAGAGTCAATAATGACCACTTAAATAAAATATCATATGAAAGGAACATAAAAAACTAAAATACATTCATAAAATCATAGACCAATAAAGATAATAATTAAGATTCAATAAAAAACATGGGGGCTAGGGGAATTGTGTAGTAGGTGGATCCTATTGCTTATCACCCCATCCTCCTTAAGGAGGGGGGTCTTCATCCACAGGTAATTGAAGTGGTTTTTGACTATGTATAATTTATCAAATTGTGTGTGCAATCTAGGTTTTAAACATAGTAGGAATAGAAACAATGCCTTTTGCCTAACCAAATATTATACCCATGATAGAACAAATATTGACTATGTAAGATTGATGAATGTGTCTACATGTACTCAATATGTATTGCACATTATTTTTATATCTATAAAATTTGGTGCATGTTTTCCTTGGGATGCATATATTTATAAGTGTGGGAAAATTTATAAAATGTAGTATTCTTATCCTCTTGAACTAGATTTCCACCAACTCAAAAAAAATAAGATGTGGATTTGGAAACTTTAAGGGAGTTGTGGCTATTTATTATACATACTAGAATCAAACCTTGAATAGTTATTTTTCACTATAAATAAAATATTGAGAAAGTTCTTAAGCATGTTCTTCCATAAGTGGCTATGAAACTAGATTCACAGTCATCTAAACCTTATTGTGGTTCAATATGATCACGTCAAATATGATTTAAGTATCAATGTGGGTGGATCCATCATAATTGTATCAAAATATAGGACCATTGAAGCCAAAATTTAACGTAGGAGATGCACAAATGATGTAATGATGCTTTGATGTCTAGAGAAATGGCTTAGTAGGAATTATTATAAAGATCATGATCTATGACATGGCACACCCTTAGGATGACCAATAAAAATAGTAAAAGATTATATTATAATTAAAAAAATATGTAAATAGAAAATAGGCCCCCAAAAATAATGGGAAATGAAATTGGTGGGTCTTCCAATTATACCCAGGATAAAATTTTCATAATCATCAACTCTTTCCTAAGGAAAAAATATACAAGGTTTTAAAATCAACATACATATATGTGAAATTAGGATGTATGTCCAAAATCAATTATTTAGTGAAGTGTAATATATATTTATAAGTCATAAGAGCCAAATAAAATTTATTTTTTCATAGGATATAACCTAATTATTTTCAATTGATTCAACTTATTCAAAATTATTTATAATCTGTCATGGCATCATTCTCACCCAACTAGAGAATGTTCTAAATGAGTTATTTTTACTCTGATACTCCATTTTTTTTAATTCATTACCCATACTATATTTATTGACTTGCATTTGAACTAAGATCATGAGCCCACCAGAAAGTACCTAACATGAATCCACTACTAACTACCTAAATTCTCATGGAGCATAGGTAAATACTAAGTAGGAAAAAAAATTACCATATAAGAGTGAATGCCTATACATATCAAATCCTCATGTGAGACTATCAAATTCAAAACTAAGACTAGTTTTGATACCTAAAAAGTTGGTAGAAGCAATATACTAGTCACACACATTCAAGTGGTCCTATTTGAATGATACTCAATAAGATCATATAATAACTTGACCCATTGTCAAATATATAGTAATATTTAATAATTATATAAAATTAGGCATTAGTTCCTTTTAACTATGAATCAAATGAGAAATTATAAGTAATTGATATACCTATCAAATGATTATAGTTTAACATTAAAACTATATAGAAAATAGATATAGTTTAACATTTGATACTTTAATCAAATGTATTATACAAGAATTTTTTTGAAACAAGATGAATAAGAGGGGAGGGGATGAATAAGTATTAAAAAAAAATCATTCAATTCCATTTAACCATGCATGAATCATTCTAATTAGCATGTACATCTTAGTAAGCATAAACATCAAAACACTAGAGAATGAAACACATGAACACAACATATACATGAGAAAACCTCCAGGGGAAGAAAACCCATTGATGATTAAAATGGAATACAATCGTATAATACAAACATCAATATTTAGTTAAGCACCAACTTCACATGCAACACCAACCCCAACTATCTCAACACCAACTCAGCTAGGCTTTAGTAGGTACCCACTTGCATGGAGGCACCAATCCCCTAGATGACTCAACACCAACTCAACCACATAATTATTTGATCAATTTCAAAAATCATTATTTATTTTATAATATATGATGATATATTCCTTCATCTCTTCACTCTTTCTAATCCCTCTGCAACTGATCTTTAGCCTTCTTTGTGCATATATATAAACTCTATCTTGAACAACTAAGGCATATACTCAACTTTACAAAATAAACATGGATAAAAATTACATATATAGGAACCTCATGACTTTAGGGTCATCAAAAAATTCATTTAATGTTTTAACTTAGGGTAAACAAGCTCAAACACTTATCTATAAGATGTTCATCAGAACTACCAACTGAATCCATAACAAAGTCAAGGAATTATGAACATATGACACATGATTGAATATATTCAATGGATTTTAATAAATGATAAGTATATTATAACATACTTATATAAACTTAAATCAATTATATTATAAGATATATTGAAAATTATTACTTATAAATCAATCTTCTTACCTTCTCTCTCACAGACTCTCTAATCAGGTAGATAAGCCATTTTGGCTTCAATATTTAAACATATTACATTGAATTCCAAGATTATATAAATAATTGATAGATCATTAAATTTCCAAAAAAAATCATCATGTATTTCAATTCATCACTCTTACATGAAAACACATCAGGAAATATCTTCTCACTTTTATCTGATTTCATTACTATTTATAGTTTTAGGTCTATTAATGATTGGCCAACATGGATCACTAATTTTTCACATCTAAGATCTATAACCTATCCATAAATATTCATGAATAGAAAGTATAGGTCTCAAAATTTTATCTTAATTCACTTTAACAACTTTGACTCACCCAAATCTATCTTTTGTTACAAATTTCTAAAATATAAGCACTTTTTTGTAGGGTATGCTCACTCATCTAAGAAAATGATCACATGTGGACATGCCTAGGAGAGTTGAATTTAACCTCAAATCATTTTTTTGATCATATCAAAAATTATAATCTCTTTTGAATAATATATTCAACATTGGGTCATAATTAGGGTTTTATGATGGTTTAGACCATATTTCAATCTTAACAATCAATAATAAAAATTAGCCCCTCCTTCCATTAACTAATTCTTGGAAGATTGAGATATAACCTTTCCTCATCTACCATGAATAGCTTGGTATCTCATGTAGATGTTTCTTTTTCCAATGAGCACTGAGAAAACATTATGTGGTTGACAACTCTTTATGATTTGCACTTGATAAACCTTAAGATACCTTTCAAGTGTTTTCTTACAAACCAAGACCTAAAACTTCATGCACATACTAAAAAAAATTAACTCACCTATTTTAATGTTCACATAATTATTCATGTCACAAAAACTAATCATGTTACCTCATATTTCCACCATCTCTCTTTTTACATTCTAAGCCTTGACTTGTAAGTCTTATTATGCCTTGAATCTGACCTTCTAGACACTCTAAAGACCTAACCTTGAAACTCTCCTATGTTTTAATGTATCTTGTGTATGTTCAAGTAACCTAATACACTCATTCTTCATCATATCTCTAATAGAAGTTATTTAGAGATACTTATATATCTTTGTAACTTGATTGTATCATATTTGAAGATGCATACATAAATATTTGGAGCTATTCTTATAATAATTTTTAAGGTCCTTAAAACCTCATGTATAACATCAAATAATATCTCTAATTCTCAAACACTATCAAGTGTTATTCAAAGAAATTTGATATTTTTTAGCTCATTCATAGCATCTTTTGAGTTAATTACATATATCTTTGTAGCATTCTACTTATTCTTAAGATCTCCCTAATTTAGTCAAACCACATTCATATACCTTCTCATAAGGTATAGATAGAGAATTAAAGGATGTTTTAAATTTGATATACTAAACTTTACTTACTCATGCTACTTATAAATTATTTCATTCAAGATAACATTAGAACATTCTTCAAACAATATTCTTTTATCATAATAACAACACTCATTATGATGCCAATGGAACTCATTAATATAAAGACCTCAAGGATTACTTGACCAAGAATTTTCACAAGAACCTTTGACATACATGGTATTGGATTGACATCACTAAAATAACCATGCATCTTCATAACAACCTTTGACATCAATGACAAAATTAAATATCAAAGCTCAATACTAAATGACAATGTTCAACAATCTCTCCTTTAATCAATGATAATGTTCAACAATATCCCCCTTTTTGATTCATGGAAAATAAATTAAAAATAATGTATCAAACATTCTTGATGGAAATCATTTGTTAGACTTGATTCTTGCCTTTTCTTTCTCACCCTTTCTAATATTGTGCCTTTTATCATCTTCTATAATTTTTCTAATGGTCTTCCTTTTTTTGCTTTTTTATCCTTCTCCCAACTTGACATTATTGATAAAGGTATTCTACAACTATCATCTTTTTTATAACAAACTTAGATTACAAGATCACTTCAACA
>JARHVA010000191.1:2037500-2097500 GCA_037957365.1 Torreya grandis
GAATCAATCAATACAATAGGTCAACCATACATCAATTAGTTCTTACTCCTCTTTTAGGCTTATGGAGACCTAATAGGTCTTTTAACAACATGTTACCCTTTAGTCATTTTGAAGAATATACAAAAACTCACATGATATGAACAAATAATAATTCACTAAAATATCCCTTAGTGAATTTCACTTTAGGTCTGCTACACCTCTTAAGTCCAACTACCACTTGAACCCCTCTTCAAATCACCAGTTATAAAAAGCTTATGCATATACAAACACTCTATCTTGAATAATTGAGGCATATATTCAATTATTCCAAATAACCATGTCAAATATATATATATATATATATATATATATATATATATATATATATATATATATATATATATATATATATATATATATATATATGAACCTCATAACCTTAGGATCATAACAAACTTCATCTTATGCTTTAACTCAAGGTAAATAGGCTCAAACACTTGTTTGTACGATGTTCACTCAAAATTGCCAACTAAATCCAAAACACAATTAAGGAAACATGAAAAATTGACACATGATAAAATACATTCAAGGGTTTTAATGCCTGATCAGGATCTTATAACATTCTTAGATCAACCTTAATTAATTGTATGATGATATCTAGTGTAAAATATTGGTCTTATAAACCAATCTTTTGACCTTCTCTCTCACAAACACTATTCATCCAAAAAGACACTTTAAATTCAATGTTTCAACCTCTTACATTAAATTTCAATCCTATAAAAAACATGGATGGATAATTAAACACCCAAATGACATCATCATGCATTTTAATGCATCACTATTACATTAAAACACATGAATAAACTTCTTCTCACTTCTATCTAATTTCCTTTTTATCTACACTGCTAGGTCTGTTCATAATTTGCCAAATTGGATAACCAATTTTATACATATAATATCTAGAACCTATATATACATATTCATGAATAGAAACTAAAAGTCACAAACTTTGATCTGCATCCACTTTAGTAACTTTGACTTAGTCAAGTCTATCTTTTACATTAAATTTTTGAAAGACAAGCACCTTTCTATAGGGTCTACTCACTCACCTAAGATAGAAATCACACATAAGAATGATTGGGAGAGTTTAATTCAACCTCTAATTACTTGTCTAATCATATCAAACTATTTAAATCTCTTTATAATAAGATATTCAACATCAGGTTAGATTAGGGTTTTATGAGGGTTTAAACCATCTTCTAATCTTAATGATCATTCATAAAACTTAGGTCCTCCTTGAAAATACCATTATTTAGAAATTTTATATATAACCCTTCCTCATCTACCATAAATATATTAATATCTCATGTATATGTTGATCATGTCAATGAGAACTGAGAAAACCTTATTAGGTAGACAACTCTTCATTATGTGTACTCAAAAAACCTTGAAATACCTTTCAAGCCTTTTATTACAAATGAAGACATAAAATTCATGCACATACTAAAAAAAAATTCCTCATCTCTATCAATGTTCACCTTCTCACTCATGTCATGTAAATTGATCTTGTTACCTCATCTAGCCACCATCTCTCTTCTTGCATCCTATGACTTGACTTGCAAGTCTTATTATGCCTTGAATCTGACCAGATAACAAATTTGTAGACTTCACCTTGAAACTCTTTTATGTTTCAATATATATTATGTATTCTAAATTAAACTCATACATTCACTATTCTTTGAATCTTCAACAAAACTTCTTCAGATCTAATTACAGGTCTTTGGATCTTAATTTTAACATCCTTAGAGTTGCATACATAAATCTTCAAAGATGACCTTTTAATCATTTTTTAGGTCCTCAACATCTCATATACAACCTCAAACAATATCTCCCATGCTCAAACACTTTCAAGTATTCTTTAGATAAATCTCATCTTTATAGCTCATTTAGAGCATCTTCTGATCTGTTTACACAAATCTTCGAAGCATACTACTTCTTCATAGTTCACTCATTTAACAAACCACCTAGAAATACCTACTCAAAAGGTCTAAATAAATAATTAAATGATGTTTTACATTTTATATACTAACCTATACTTAATCATGTTGTTTCTTATTGATTTCAATCAAGCTGACTTTAAAACACTCTTCAAATAATATTCTTTTATTATAACAACACTCATAATGCTAAATCATTCATGTACATACCTCAAGTCTTACTTGACCAAGCATTTTAACAATAACCTTTTAAATCAATGATATTTTATTGGCATCGATGAAAGAATGATGCATATTCATAAAAACCTTTGACACCAATGATAACATTAAATATCAAATCTCAACACTAAATGACAATGTTCAAAACAATCTCTCACTTAATAAATGATAATGTCCAACAATCTCTCCCTTTTTCATTGATATACAACACACTAAAAAAACTCTATCAACCATTCTTGATGGTAATCATCTTTTAGATATGGTTCTTGCCTTTTCTTTCTCACCCTTTCTAATCTTTTCCCTTTTTTCATTTGTTCTAATTTTCCTCCTTTCTTTCCTTTTTTGATCTTTCTCCCCATTTGAAATTAATGAAAAAGGTCTTCTACAACTATCATCTTTTTCAGAATGAAATCAAATTATAAGATCAATTCAACATAGATCAAGCTCAATCAACTATATGAATAGTACCCCCTCAAACCATGCATACCTTCTTGAAAAAATCACTTATTCATAAAACTAATGAGGATGATCATCTCACCCTAAGTATTTTAATACATTAATGATTTTTATGGGTGGTAATTACTCCTAATTCCTATCTTAGGTGTTCAAAATTTACCTTTAGTAGTGGTATGGTTAGGATGTCTACAATCTGATCCTGTGTACATATTCAATTTTCAAATTTTATTCACTTACTTGATCTCTTAGAAAATAATATATAATGGGAATGTGTTTGGTTCTTGAGTACATGACAAGGGTTTTTGAGACACTTATAACACTTGTATTTTCATAATAGATATGTATTGGACCATCATATTGTGGGTATTCGACCATTTTGGTAAGAGCCAGAGGCTCTAAATGTGTGGGAGCACAAAATATTTATTTTAATAAATATAACATATTTTATTTAATATACTTGACACATACATATTTTTTTTTCACTCCTATACTCAATTAGTCTACTTTAACTATCCTCTCCATGATAATATCACCAACTCCTATATTTGTGAGTTGGATGATTAAAAAATATTCAATGTAAAACATATATTATTTTAATCCCAAAATACATAACCATACTCCCAACTTATTTACTATATTGTAAATATGAATTACCTTGGGAACTCTAAATTCCCAACATACCCTCCTTTAGAGATCACATGGGAAGCATAATCATAAACACTAAATATATTTTACCCTCCCATAATATTAACATGTAGATGTCAAGTTCACCTAAAAATTAATCTAAGGACTTTATTAAATGCTTTAATTGTAACTTGACTTAAAAAAATACTATAACAAGTATCTAAAATAAATTACTCCCATTGACTTTTGAATTTTGAAAATTGAATCAAATTAGACAAAAGACACAAATAACTAATATGTATGATAACTAGAGATATTAACACCTATTAACTAGAAAGTAATATTTAATTACTTTCTATAAAATATAAATAAAAAACTAAAACTAATTATCTCATATTATTTAAGACTTTTGAACAAAAAATAAAATAATATTTCACAAATTATATAAATAGTCTAAATACATATATAACTTCATGAACTATGACTAGACAATTAAATAAGACCTAAAAACTCATAACAATAGTTAAAATTAATAAATAAGAAACCTAATACAATAGACTCTTTATGAAAACAAAATTAATAAAAACCAAAACTAAACCAAATACCACTAAACCTAAATAAAATAATGTATATTTTATTAGAAAACCATGAGTCTAAAATATAATAAAGACCGTAAAACTAAACAAACCCCTAAAAATAACAAAACGACTATTTACGATTGAGAAGAATTTGATAATGGTGATGGAATTGAATGTGGAAAAGGTATTTTGGGAGGATTGACTACTCAAAAATGTAATGTCAAGCTATGTGGCTATTGAAAAGGCCAAATGGATGGGATTCCATTGGGAGTCATTAACTCACCATGTTAGATAGATGTTTAGGTGTTAGGCTTAGGCTTTTATGTTTCTAAAGGGGAGCTGAGTCTCAAGAGTTCTATCATCGGGATATCAATTCTTGAATGGATGTTGAGATTGATACAACTCTGATGGAGTTGAATGAAAGACTATTGTGTAGTAGTTGATAATGTTGAGCTTGATGTGAATATGAGACAAATAGATTAGAGATACTAGTAAGGGTGATCTAACATGGATGCTAAAAAGTATTTGAAATAGGTAGTGATAAAGCTTAGGTTGATAATTTCCATTCAACATATTCAAATAATTTGACTCAATATTGATGATGAATAACATAGTCAAAGATCAAACTAGTTAGATTTATAAACACAATACCTACTAAAAGATCATGACCTTTCAAATAGATAGATTTAAAACAATTCTCAAGCAGTCTAGAACAATCCAAAACCATTTGTGTTTCTCAGTTCTCAATAAATCAACTATTGTATGTAAAGCACACAAATTTTTACAATAAGCGGTGCACAAAAACCCATATACGATTGCAAATACTTTTCAGACCTTAAAGTAGATATTGTATGGCCATATATATATATATATATATATATATATATATATATATATATAATCAAACTAATAATGGAACTTATAGTGGTCTTCACTACATTCCTAATGCCAATAAAAAAGAAATAATTTTAAATCATAAGGACACTAGATGTGGCCTACACTCCAAAATCCTTTAATTATAGAGAGGTCTAGAGTGGAACCTACTTCGATACTAGATGTGGGTATTATCCCATTTTGGTGAATAGTTAGAGGCTCTAAATTTTTTGGAGCATAGAATATTTTAGTCAAACAACACAACATATTTTATTCAATATACTTGACACATACATATAGTTTTTTCACTCCTATAATCATGAAGACTGCTCTAACTACCCTCTCCATGATAATCTCACCAAATCTTATATTTATGAGTTTTTTTAATAATAAATATTTAATGTACAACAATATTATTCCAATCAAAAAATACATAACCATAATCCTAACTTATTTACCATATTATAAATATGAATTACAATGGGAACTCTAAATTCCCAATGCATAGTATACTTTGTATTCTTTTAAGGTCTATCTCATTCATAGGACCTATGTAGAACATGAAGTTGTTTAAATATATTCAACCTCACAAGTGGATAAAGCCACAAATTGTTTATTCTTACTTATTTTATGACACTAGATATCCTCTTAAGAAGAAAGCTCCTCCATTGGTACTTTTCCCATCATCTATACACCATGCCTAATCTAAATATGCGTAGGCTATAAAATTGAAATCCTTACCTTTTGGATACCATAATCCACACTCCATAGTCTCCTTGAGATATCTAAGTATCCTTCTAACTACTTTCAAATTATTCTCATTTGGATCTGCTTGAAATCTTCCCATAAGACCTACTGCTTGCATGATTTTAGGTCTAGAGGTAGTGTTATATAATAAAAATCCAATCATTGACCTAAATGAGGTCTAATTGACATTTAAAGACTCATCTTCCTTTCTTAACTTACATCCTATGGAAATAGGTGTACTAACTACTTTGCACTCTTCCATTTGAAACTTTTTCAACATCTCTCTTATGTAATTGGCTTGTGAGATAAATATATCTTTTTTAGATTGAGTGATCTATAACCTAAGAAATAATGATAGTTAACTTAGCATAAAAATCTCAAATTATTTATTAATCATTTATGAAAAATCATTTGTCATGTTTTCATTATTTATACTAAAGATGATGTCATCCACATAAATAAATACTAGTAAATGATGGCC
The DNA here is from genome assembly GCA_037957365.1 of Torreya grandis. Classification (NCBI taxonomy): domain Eukaryota; kingdom Viridiplantae; phylum Streptophyta; class Pinopsida; order Cupressales; family Taxaceae; genus Torreya; species Torreya grandis. The sequence continues at coordinate 2,043,455 of JARHVA010000191.1, forward strand.
ATCTTCTCTCTTGATATAAAGATTACTGTCTACAACTCCTATTTTGAATCCTTGATCTAGTAGATACTTGTCAAGCATAACATACCAAGCTATAAGATCATGGTTTAGACCATATATAGCCTTTTTTAATCTACAAACATAGTCTTTGTTATTATTTAGAGAGAACCATTTAGGTTTTTCAATGTATATTTATCCTTTCAAATTGCCATTCGAAAAGGTAGATTTGAAATCCATTTGGTATACTTTGAATCCTACATAAGATAAAAATAATATGATTACCTCCAATAGAACTAATGGTGCAAAGGTATCCTCAAAGTTAGCCACTTCAACATATACATATCCATTTCATACCAATCTAGCCTTATTCTTAGTGACTTCTCCATTTTCATTCAACTTGTTTCTAAATACCCATTTTATGTTAATAAAATTTATGTCTTTAGTTATAGGAACTAGTTTTTGAGTCTCATTATTATTTATTTGATATAACTCCTCATTCATATCATCTATCCAAAATTTGTCTTTTCTTTCTTCTATAAGATTATTAGGTTAAATCTTGGATAATAAAGAAATGTTCTCTTGATTTAGATTACTTACCAATCTTATCCTTATTTCCATACCTACATTCTTTGTACCAATGATTTCAGATTAATAGCGATCTCTTTGAATTTGTCTTGAAGGTCATTTTGAGTCCTGTGTCTCTTCAAATTCTTCTTCCTCATCAACCACTATAACCTACTCATCATTTTTGAAGTCCAAATTCTTTGAAGTATTATTGGACCATGAGTGAGATTTTTTTGTCTCATAAACCTTTACATTGGTACTTTACACTATCTTTTATAGTCTCTTATTGTAACATCTATAGTCTAAGATCATTGATGAGTATCTTAATCATATGCCTTCATCAGATCTAGAAACAAAATTACTCAAGTTTTTATCATCTCTTTTGATGAAACATTTACTCCCAAAAACTCTAAAGTGTTCTACATTTTTAGATCTTCCCTTCCATAGTTCATAATGAGTCTTCTTACCATTTATCCTTATTTATCATCTACTCAAAATTTAGACAACAATTCTAACTACCTCTCTCCAATATGCATCAGATAATATAGATTTATGCAACATAGTCCTAGTCATTTCTTGAATTGTTTTATTTATCCTTTTAACTACCCCATTATACTAAGGTTTCTAGGTTGTTGATAATTTGATTCTTATTACATGATCCTCATAGAAGTCATAAAATGAATTGGACCAAAACTCTACTCTTATATTAGATCTTAAGGACTTGATTTTACCATTTTTCTAACTCTTACCAAGGGCCTTGAATCCCTTGAAATTTTCAAGAGCTTCTAATTTATCCTTCATAAATTCAACCCAAGTCATTCTTATGTATTCATCAATGAGTGACATGAAGTATTTATCTCCTATTATGTGGCTTGAGAAAATATTGTCTATATACCATTTCATGCCTTCATATCAAATTTGAAAAGCAGTCTAAGCTAGCATAGCATTCTCTTTAGTATTTTGTTCCTCCTTGACAAGAGGCCCATCTTGCTTCTTAGGTTTAATATTATTCATCCTAATTTTATTTGGATTATATATAAATGTTTTATCCTTTTTGTACATTATAGGAGCTTCATGTGTTTTGTTGAATTTTGTAGGTCTTTCAACTTTATTAGAGTACAATCTAGCAATATGTCCTATATTGTGACAAATGTATAAAATAATATTTTTATATTTTGATCCTTTATTATATTGGGTTCCCTGATTAGTTTATATATATATTCATTCTTGACTTGTTATGATTTTTCATGATCTCTCTTGAACTTGATCATTTTGTCTATTAGTTACATGTGTTCAATCTTCAACTATTATACTTGGATTCCTTTTATTTGAACCTTATGTTGATATCTTCTAGTTGACTATTGAGATAATTGATAGTCTTATTTTTATTATTTAAATCATCCAGAGATATTATGATCTTAGTTTTAGGGTTAACTTCATCTTCTCCTTATTCACTATCATATAATACTTCTTCATCATACATGTTATGTTCTGCTTATTGATAACAAGATATCATATGATTATTAGGATCACCTTTAGGATGTCAAGCCTATTTCAAAGGAATTGCTCATATAATAATTTTTTGAAACAAGTTAATTGAGGGGGAGGTGAATCAATATTCAAAACTTTCCATTTAATTGCATTTAACCATGCATGAATCATTCTAACAAACATGTACATATTAACAAGCATAAACATCAAAATATAATAACATGAAACACATCAACATAACATATATGTGGTAAACCCTCTAGGTGAAAAAGAACCACTAATGAATCAAATATACTATATTACTATAAGATAAACATAAGTATTTAATGAAGCACCAACTTCACATAGAGCACCAATCCCAACTAGCTCAACACCAACTCATTTATGCTTTAACAAGCACCCACTTTAAAGGAGGAACCAACATCCTAAATTACTTAGCACCAAATCATCCACCTAATTATTTTATCAAATTAAATAACCCTTATTTATTACATAATATATGATGATCTACTCCTTTAGCTCTTTGCTCTCTCCAGTCCCTGTAAAACTTATATTCACCCTTTTTCACTCAACTATCCCTCGTCATGGCATGATTAGGTATTTAGACCTTGATCTTCACATCAATAACCTATATTATATGTTCATGACACTTCTATAATGGTACAAAATTACTAAATATTCTCACCAATTATATATAACACTCACTTATCCTCTTCTGCTCTTTTTTTAAACACATACTCAATACACCTAAACTATCTTACTTTTATACATGTCACTTGAACGTATCCTTCTAGGTTATATACATATTTAAATCACTTAGGTTGTCTTGATTATGTATTTAAATATTAAAATAACATGTCTTACTCATTAATCAATAAATAAAATAGGCTAGGCATACATCAATTATCCCTTACTCCTCTTTTAGGCTTATGGAGACCTAATAGGTATCCTTAGAAAAATATTACCCTTTGATAATTTTGAATGATATAAAAACATCTCACATACAAGGAAAAAATCATAATTCACTTCAATAGATCTAAATAAACTTCAATCTAGGTCTACTATACCCTTTAGTTCTAATTATCACTTTAACCCCTCTTCAAGTCACTACTTATAAAAGGCCTACACATATATAGAAACTTTATCTTGAACAACTAAGGCATATACTCAATTTTTCAGAACAAACATGGGAAAAAAATTAAATATAAATGAAACTCATGACCTAAATTTCATCATAAACTTCATTTAATGCTTTAATACAAGGAAAACAAGCTCAAACACTTCTCTACAAGATGTAAACTCAAAATTACCAACTGACTCCAAAATAAAGTCAAGGAAATTTGAAAATATTGCACATGACTGAATATATTCAAGGTATTTTAATGCATGATTAGGATATTTTAAAATCCTTATATCAAACTCAATCAATCCTATCATGAGATATAGGGAAAACCAATCTTCTGACCTTCTCTCTCATAGACTCTACCCAACCAGATATGCCACTTTGGCTTCAATGTTTTAACCAGTTACACTAAATTAAAATATTATATAAAGAATGGATAGACCATTATAGTAAAAAATAGCATAATAATTCATTTCAATTAATCACTCTTACATGAAAAGACATCAAGAAACATCTTTTCATTTCTCTATGATTTCCTTACTATCTACACTACTGGGTCTGTTACCTACTAGCCAACTTGGATCACCATTTTTGTACATTTGAGATCTATAACCTATCCATAAATCTTAATGAATAGAAACTAAAAGTATCAAAATTTTATATCCATCCACTTTAATAACTTTGACTCAGTAAACTCTATCTTCTACAACAAATTTCTAAAAGATAAGCACTTTCTGGTAGGATCTATTCACTCACCTAAGAAACCAATCACACCTAGAGATGCCTGAGAGAATTTAATTTAATATACAATAACTTTTATGATAATATCAAATCATTTTTATCTCTTTATAATAATATCCTAAAAATCAAGTAATAGTTAGGGTTTTATGAGGGTTTAGACCATTTTCCAATCTTAATGATCATTCATAAAACTTATATCCTATTTCCAGAAACTAATGATTAGAAATTTGAGCTATAACCCCTCCTTATCTATCATGAATACCTTGAGATCTCATGCATATTCTTATTGTGCCAATAAAAACCAAGAAAACCTTTTCAAGTAGACAACTCTTCATTTTATGAACTCAATAAACCTTGAAATACCTTCCAAGTCTTTTCTTGCAAACCAAGACTTGAAACTTCATGCACAAACCAAAGACAACTTGAATCACCTTTGTTAATATTCACCTACTAACTCATGTCATGAAAACTAATATTTTTACCTCATCTAACCACCATCTCTCATTTTGCATCCTAAACCTTGATCTGTAAGTTTTATTATGCCTTGAATCTGACCTTATATTTATTTTGTATACTTCACCTTAAAACTCTATGTGTTTCAATGTCTCTTGAGTATTCTCAAGCAAACTCATACACTCATTCTTATTTTTATTTTCAATGTAAATTCTTTAGAGCTACTTATAAATATTTGGAGATTGACTATAGCATCTTTAGATCAATGCAGACATATCTTTGGAGCTGACCTTTTAATCATTTTCAAGGTCCTCAATGCCTCATGTATAAGCTCAAAAAATCTCTCTCATGCCAAAAAATCTCTCTCATTGATGTAAAACACACTTAGAAAATTTTGTCAACCCTTCTTGATGGTAATTATATGTTAGACCTATTTCTTGCCTTTTATTTCTCAATCTTTTTTATCTTTCACCTTTTCTCATAGTTTATGATATTTATGATCTTCCTCCTTTTCTTGACTTTTTTTATTTTTCTCCCCCTTTGACATTAATGACAAAGGTATTCTACAACTATCAACTCTTTCATAATGAGCTTAGATATGAGATCACTTCAACATAGACAATGCTTAGTCAACAATATAAATATTTCCCCCTCAAATGGTCCATACCTTCTTGAAAAACTCACATAATCATAAAGGTAATGATAATGATCATCTCCCCCTTAGTATTATTCTTATCATCCTACTAGGAAAAAAGCTCTTCCACTAGTATTATTCCCATCATCTATACTTCCTTCCCAATCTAGATCTATTTAGGATGTCAAATTAAAATACTTGTTTTTTGGATACCTTAATCCATACTCCATATTACCCTTGAGATGCTTGAGTATCCTTTTGACTACTTGTATATTATTCTCCTTTGGTTCTACTTGAATTCTTATGATAAGACCTATTACTTGCATGATGTCAGGTATAGAAGTAGTGGTATATAATAAATTTCTAATCATTGACATATATGACATCTAATTGAACTTCAAAGACTCATCTTCCTTACTCAGCTTACATCTTATGGCCATAGGTGTAGTAATGTTTTTTAACTCTTCCATCTCAAACTTTTTCAACATCTCTCTTATGTACATGGCTTGTGAGATAAATATACATTTTTTAGATTGAGTGATCTACAACCCAATAAAAAATGATACTTCTCCTAACATAGACATATCAAATTATTTCTTCATCACTTCTAAAAATCCTTTTTCATGTTTTCATTATTTACACCAAAGATGATGCCATCCACATAAACAAATACTATCAATTGATGTTCATCTTTTAAATTTATATATAGATTATTTTTTGCAACTATTCTTTTGAATCCTTGATCCAACACATACTTTTCAAGCCTAGCATACCAATCTGGAAACATAGTCTTTGTTATCATTTAGAGATAACCCTTTAGGTTTCTCAATGTATACTTCTTCTTCTTGATTCCCATTTAGAATGGCAAATTTGATATCGATCTGGTATGCTTTGAGTCCATTAAATCTTTCACAATCTAAAAATAATTTGATTACCTCCAATCTATCTACTAGTGTAAAGTTATCCTCAAAGTCTACCCCTTTCAATCTATGCATATCCCTTCAATACTAATCTAGCCTTTTTCCTAGTGACTTCATTTTCGTTCAACTTATTTCTAAACACCCATTTTGTGCCAATAACATTTTTATCTTTAAGTCTAGGAATTAGTTTCTAAGTCTCATTCTTATTTATTTGATCTAAGTCCTCACTGATATAATCTATCCAAAAAAATTCTTTATTTTCTTATATAAGATTATTAGGTCTAATCTTGGATAATAATGTAACATTCTCTTTATTTATATTACTTACTACTCTTCTCCTTATTTACATACATGAATTCTTATTGCCTATGATTTGAGGTTTAGGAAAATCTCTTTGAATATGTGCTAATGATCCTTTTTGAGTCCTATCTCTATTCAATTTCTTCTTCTTCCTCATCAACCTCTATAGCCTCCTCATCATTATTGAAGTCCAAATTATCTTAAGTATTCTTTGACTGTGAGTGAGATTTTCTTATCTCATCAACCTTTACATTTATACTTTCCATTATTTTCTGTAGACTCTTGTTGTAATATCTATAGGCTAAACTCATTAATGAGTATCCTAATTATATTATTTCATTGTATCTAGAATCAAACTTACCCAATTTTGAATCATCTCTTTTAAGGAAACATTTGCTCCTAAAAACTCTAAAGTATTTTGCATTTGCAAGTCTACCCTTCCATAGTTCATAAGGAGTGTTGCTATCATTTATCTTTATTTTTAATTAATTGAAAATGTATATAGTAATTCTAAATACCACTCTAAAATATCCATAAGATAATATAGATTCATGAAAAATAGTTCTGGCCATTTCTTGACCTATTGTATTATTCTTTTCAATCACCCCATTCTACCAAGTTATCTTAGCTACTGACAATTGTCTACTTATTCCATGATCCTCATAGAATTCATCAAACTGATTAGACCAAAAATACCCTCCTCTATCATATATTAAGCACTTTATTTTCCCATTTTTATAATTCTCAACAAGGGCCTTAAACACATTGAATTTATCAAGATATTATGATTTCTCCTTTAGAAATGCAACATAAGTCATTCTTATGTAGTCATGAATGACTAACATGTAGTATCTATCTCTTGCCATGTGTCTTAAGAAAATTCTATATATCTACCATTTTGTTCTTTCATCTTGAATGTGAAAAATAGTCTAAGTTATCATAGAGTCCTCTTTAGTCTTTTGTTCCTCCTTGACAAGAGGTCCATCTTTCTTCTTGGGTTGAATATGATATATCCTGATTTGTTTTGGATTCCATACAAATGTTTGATATTTTTTGTATGTTATATGATCTTCATGTTTTTTTTTAATATTTGGGCCTTTCAACTTTATTTAAGTAGAATCTAGCAATGTGATTTATATTATGACAAATGTAGAAAAACATATGTTTGTACTTAACACGTCTCAAAAAAGATTTATCCTTTATTATATTGGGCTAACTAATTGGTTTATTTATGTAGATATTCTGGACTTGTTATAAATTTTAATGGTCTCTCTTAAAGTTTCTCATTTTGTTTATTAGCTACACATGTTCAACCTTCAACTGTTACACTCAGATTCTTTTGATTTGATACTTATTTTGGTATATTCTAACTAATTATTAAGGTCATTGATAGTATTCCTTTGATTTTTAAAATCATCAAGAGGTCTTATGAGCTTAGTTTCATGGTTAAATTCAGCTTCTCTTTCTTTACTATCATATAATACTTCTTCATCATACATGTTCTCTTCTCCCTATTGATCATAAGACATCTTGTGCTTCTTAGGATAACCTTTAAACTATTAATCCTGGTCTAAAGGACCTACTCTAGTAAAAATTATTTGTAATAAGATTAATGTGAGGGGGCATGAATAAATCTTGAATTTTTTTTATTAAATTTCATTTAACCGTGCATGAATCATTCTAACAAGCATGTACATCTTAGCAAGAATAATCATCAAAACATAAGAGCATGAAACACATGAACACAACATATATGTGGGAACCCATCTAGGGGTTAAGAAACAACTAATGAATAAAATGGATTATAGTAATATAATAAAAACATAAATCTTTATTGAAACACCAAATTGACATGAATCACCAACCCCAACTAGCTCAACACAAACTCAGCTAGGTTTTATCAAGAACCCATTTGTAAGGAGGCACCAACCCCTAGATGACTCAACACCAACTCAACCACACAATTATTTTATCACCTTAGAAAAACCTTATTGTTTATATAATAGATTATTATTCAATATTTCACCTCTTTTCTATCTTTAGTCCCTCTCAAACTAATTTTTAGCCTTTTTCACTCATCTAACCCTCTTTATGGCTTGATTAGGTTTTCTGACCTTGATCCTCACATGAAAAAACTCTAATAGATATTCATGAAACTTATATGATGGTTTTTATGACCCAATTTTACTCGCCAATCATCTATATCATTTTCTTATCCTCTTCTTCTCTTTTTTAAGCACACACTCAATAGGCCTAAATTACCTTGCTTTTATATAAGTCACTTAATCATATCCTTCTAGGTCAAATACATATTAAAATAACTTGGGTTAGCTATGAATAAGTATTTAAATATTAAAATAACCTTCCCTAATCATGAATTAATCAATAAAATATGTCATTTAGCCCTTACCTCTCTTTTAAGCTTATGGATACCTAATAGGTATTATTAACAACATGTTACCCTTTAATCATATTGAAGCATATCCAAACACCTCACATAGAAGTATCACATCATAAGTCACTCCAATATCACTTATTTAAATTTAATTTAGATTTGTTACACCTTTTAGGTCCAACTACCACTTAAACCCCTCTTTAAATCATTGCTTATAAAAGGCCTATGCATATAGAGAAACTCTATCTTGAATAATTAAGGCATATACTCAGTTTTTCCAAACAGCAATGAAAAAAATTAAATATACAAGAACCTCAGGACCTTAGGGTCATCAAAAATGTCATATAATGCTTCAGATTAAGGTAAATAGGCTCAAACACTTCTCTGTAAGATGTTCAAACAAAACTACCAATTAAATCAAAAACACATTCAAAAAAACATGAACATCTGACACATGATAAAATATATTCAAGGGATTATAATTCATGATTAGGATCATATAACATCCTTAGAGTAACCTTAATCAATAATATCATGATATCTAGTGAAAAATATTGGTCTTACAAACTAATCTTTTGACCTTCTCTCTCATAGACTCTACTCAACCAAATAAGTCACTTTGGATTCAATGTTTTAACCTCTTAAATTGAATTCCAAGATTATAAAAATAACGTATGGATCATTCAATACCCAAATAAAATAATCAAGAATTTTAATGAATCACTCTTACATGAAAACACATAAAGAAACATCTTCTCACTTCAATTTGATTTCCTTACTATTTGAACTATTGGATCTGTTAGAGACTAACCAACTTGTATCACTAATTTTGCACATCTAAGATATATAACATGTCCATAAATCTTAATGAATATAAAATACATGTCTCATAATTTAATATTCATCTACTTCAATATTTTTGACTTAGACAACTTTATCTTCTACAATAAATTAATGAAAGACAATCACTTTTATGTAGGGTCTGCTCAGTCACCTAAGAAACTAATCACAACTAGAGATGCTTGGGAGAGTTTAGTCCCATGTAAAATAAATTATCTAATCATATCAAAAACAATATGATATATTTATAACAATATATTTAACATCAATTAATATTTAGGGTTTTATGAGGGTTTAGACCATCTTCCAATCTCAATGATCATTCATAAAACCTAACTCCTCTTTCAAGAAACTAGTTCTTATAACTTTGATATAGAACCCTTACTCATCTAATATTAATATATTGGGATCTCATTATAAAATTTATCATGCCAATGAGAATTTATAAAACTATATTGGGTTGATAACTCTTCATTTTGTGCATTTGAAAAACCTTTAAATATATTTGAAGTCTTTTCTTGCAAATGAAAACCTGAAACTTCATACACATACTAAAAACAACTTGACCAACTTGTATAAATGTTCACCTACTCACTCATGTCATGACAACTGATCCTATTACCTCATCTATCCACAATATCTCTTCTTGCATTTTAAGCCTTGACTTACATGTCTTATTATGCCTTGAATTTGACCTTCTAGATAATCTATAGAATTCACCTTGAAACTCTCCTATTTTTTAATGTCTCTTGTGCATGATCAAGTAGCCTAATATAATATTTATTATTCATATATTTAATAGAGCTTCTTCATATATACTTATAGATCTTTAAATCATAATTGTAGCATATTTGAAGTTACATATACAAATCTTCCAAATTGACCCTTTAAACATTTTCAAGGTCCTCAACACCTCATGTACAACATCAAATAATAGCTCTCATGCTAAAAAAATTTCAAGTGTTAGTTTAAGCAATATCATATTTGTAACTCATCTAGAGCATCTTTGAAGTTGATTACACAAATCTTCAAAGCATACTTCTTCTTCTTTAGATCTCACTCATTTCATTAAACCAACTACAAATACCTTCTCACAAGGTCTAAACAAAGCATTACAAGATGATTTATATTTTATATAGTAATTTATACTTACTCATGCTACTTCTTAATGATTTAATTCAAGATGACATTATGAAATTCTTCAAACAATATTATTTTATCATAGGGACAACACTCATTATGTTAGAAATAGAACTCTTTCAAATACATACCTCAAGGCTTACTTGACCAAGCATTTTCATAAGAACCTCTGACATCAATGATATTGGATTGACATCACTAAAATAGCCATGCATCTTCAATAAAACCTTGGACATCAATGAAAACACTAAATATCAAGGCTCAACACTAAATGATAATGCTCAATAATTTATTCCTTAATAAATGACAATGTTGAACCATATTTTCATAAACTATCAAATGATTCGCTTTGGGAATTTAAAGTAACTATGAAATTTATATAATTCAACATTTGAAATATTTATCAAATGTATTGTCTATACATTTGTAATAAAAATAAAATTGATAAATTATAACATTTGGACTATTTATCACATGTACATGTTTTAACTATTGAATTATCTATCAAATGAAATATTTAAAACATTTTAAATATGTATTAAATGGATTATTTATATTATTTCAACATTATTTTATAACTAAAACATTTTATATATCTAAGATATTAACTATAAATTATAACTTTTGAACTTATCAAGTGAATTGACTAAGTAGTTTAGTAAAATTAATTCACTTATCAAAGAAATTTTGAATGACCCTCTATCACTTGGCTTAATTGCATGTTTATGCCAATTTAGTAAACTATCAAATGATAATATTTATTCCGTACTTGGCCAAAGGAGAACATTATGATAAACCATTTCCACACTTATTGATTGGAATTTATATAAAACATAACTATTACACGTACCAATAAAATATAACTACTACACATACAAATCAAATGTGACACTACTTATGTTATTCCACCAAAAATAATGTTAAATAGACTAGTCAAGGATAATACCTCTATTTTATAGTAGTTCCATATTAAAAATGTTAAGTGGTATATATTTAATATTTATTATTATGATGTAGCCTAGTTTAGAAAATATCATTGACATATAGTAGGGGGATTTGATATACGAAGAGAAATATAGGATGACATCATAGTTGTTCATGAGAACATCCACTCCATGTATAAGTGTAAACAAGTAGGTATGGAATAAGCAAAGTATAGTGTACTAAATTGGCATGGATTAATGTAACCAAGCAGGTATGGAATAAGAAGATTATAGTGGATGAATAAATATTTTATTAAAAAATATATTGGTGTTTCATTACTATCTCCACACATTGACTTAGAATATTATAGGATACATAATTATTATCAAGAGAGGTTCTATGTTTCTTGGAGGAGTAGTTTTTAAAGGTCTCTTGCTTCTATTTTTTTTGGTTTCCAACAAAGAATATATTTTTAATTAGTGTAAGTGAAAGTGGGAATTTGGAAAAAGGTAATATTTTTGGGAGGACATGTGGTTAATGGATTAACCTCTTATGAATAAAGATCCATGGAATCAAATTGGTATTATAATTCAATAGGAATATGGGTCTAAAGTGTAGGAGTTTATTGAAATCAATGAAGGAAAAAGATGTTAGATACAATTGAGGAACAAATATTTAGGAGATTAAAGGTTATTCTATAAAATTTGATAACTGTGATAAGTAATTTTCATATCCATAATATATTGAAAGAAGATGAATTGGTTTGGAGAGATTCATTTGTTGGTAAATATAGTGTGAAATATGGGTATAAGATGATTTTTTATCTTCTTAGAGAAGGCATTCATTGGTTCAAGTTGTGAGATAAGAATCTCATCCCTAAGATAAATATTTTCTTGTGGTTTTTAGTTTAAAATAAGATTTTGATAATAAAAAATCTTAGGAGAAGAGGAGTGGTTCTTATGAATATATGTTCTTTGTGTGAGAATGAGAATGAGATGGTTGCACATTTTATGATTGGATGTTATTATTATGAGGCCTAGAGAATTTTATTGTATAAATTTCAAATCATTTGAGTTTAGCCCATCATAGTGTTAGACCTATGGTTAGCTTAGCATCCTCAATTATATAATGATAATATAAGAAATATCTAGCATTTAACCCTACCTCATATCCTATGGGGTTTATAGAGGGATAAAAATAATAAGATTTTTAATGTTAAGAAGCTTCCTCATATAGTAGTTTTTAATAATATTTATGAAAGAATATTGTAAATTTTATAAAATAATCCTCTTAATAAATCAAAAATATTGAATGAGGAGACAAAAAATGATAATAATTGGTAGATACAAGATCAAAGTATTAGTTTAAGTCATCCAAGAGATGAAGTTAGGAAATATGTCAAGTGGATGACCCCATATCTTAGTTGGGTCAAACTCAATTTTTATGGGGCGTCTGAGGGAAACCCATGGGATTCAATAGGAGGAGTAATTATGAGGAATGACAAAGGTATTTTGGTCTAACCTATGTGGGAGGAATGGAATCTCAGACAATCATTGATCTAAATCACTTGAAAATTTATGGGGACTAATGATAATGAAATAATTAAGGGCTAATAGAGTTTTGATTGAGTTTGATTCACTTAATATTAACAATTGTTTATCCAATAAAAGTCCATTTAGCTAGAGCATAAGACATATAATGGAAGAATCCCTCATGCTAATCTAGTCTTTTCAAGAAGCCAACATTTAACATGTGTAAAAAGAAGGAAATCATGCAATTGACTCATTCACTAATTAAGGGGTGACTATTATGATTATAAGAATATGGTTTAGCAAGCAAGGATTATGATGCTCAATTTTCTAAAGGATTTATCTAGAAGACTCATACATAGACTAAGGATTTTATTACCCATAGATAGGGTTGATTAGTCTAGTTATTATTTTATTATCACTTTGATGTGATAAAATAATGAGATTGATGTTATTAGGTGGTATATCAATATGAATAGTAATGAAATTAAAAATGTCATGATTATAAATGTGAATAATTATATTAGCTCATGTAAGGATATTAAGTATTTATTGAGCTTGGTGAGAAGTTTTTATGTGAGATTTATTATGAGGAAAGAGACAATCATAGGTATTTAAAAATTGATAAAATCTATAAGAGGATGTGGATGAGAGGAAAATTTATTATAATTGAGCTAATTATATCAAATTATTTGAAGTAAAATAGTGAAGTATGGAAATCCCTTTAAGTAGAGGGTATGGTTGATGTTATGTAGCATGTGGAGGGACATGATAAGCATATCTCTAATTTTTTTGTGAATGGGTGGAATTAGAGAACAATGTTTTTTAATGGTGTGTCTATGGATATAAAATGAGATTATTTACCATGTTACTAGTATCATAATGGAGGTCACTAAGATCTTTAGAGCTGACATAGATTATAAGGATGAAAATGAAAATTTTATTCTTGAATTGGAAGAAATCATACCTTTGCACAATGGATTATCCCAATAAAATTTTACTTGACCTTTTAGACAAATTTACAAGTAGGTTATGATGTATCACACTTGAAGGTAGGAAAAATGTGTTCATGTGTCTCATTTTTTTTTTAATAAACAATTTTTAGTATCATATTGCATTAAGTTTACCCTTATAAATTCTTCATTCTCTTGATATTTTTATCATGGATGTTAAGAGGGGGAAATAAAAAATCTCCACCATGATATTATTTATATGATTCATAAGTATTTTAAGTTAATGAACAAGAGTTTAGATTGCTTCCATGTTCTAGGAAAGTAGAGCATTATCAAGGAGGGTTACATGCATAAGTTTATGAGTACTTTAAAAATCAAGAATATTAATCTAGGTGAAGGGTTAAACCTATATTATGAATTAAATTCAAAGCAAAGTCTCATGGATATATAATAATATTGTGAGGAGAAGAAAAAAGAGGATTTACATATATTCAAGACTATAAATATATTGCTAATTATAGAGGATATTGTCTTGGGAAATGTAAATTCAATGAGGCATAATCAATAATGTGAATGCTACTCCACATGATATGAGCACTTCTATTGGTAAAATCAATCTCAATGCTAAGTTTGATAATGTAGCTGAAAATTATAGAATTAAAATAATGGAATTTAAGAAATAGTAATATTTGGAGCTTCAAAAATCACTTCTAATATGGCTCATACAAGAGCATACCACTTTACATGAGTAGGTAAAAATGTTATCTTTGTAATATAACCATCAATAGAGAAAATATGATATTTAGGAGATTTAAAATTAATTAAATATAATTAGAGATACAGTTTCTATCCTAGATCAGGAAAACACTTAGTTGATGGAAAATATAAATGTTGTGGTGGTAGTGAACAAAGCATCTATGAAAGATAGTTTAGCAAACATTGAGTTTATTAAGATTATTTTGGGATATATGGTGAAAAAGGGAGAGATTTACACTAAAAATAAGGTTAAATGTAGTGACTATGCCAAGGATAGTGGGTAGACCCCCCAAGTATATCATTGGATTGACATGGAAATAAAAATGATGATATGTAGCTAGGAAGAGGCCTTCATAGGCCAAAAAAATCTAGTTGTTTTCTTGTGATTTTTGTGATGTTTTTCTATTGTGTTCCTTTTATGTTGTAATAACTATGTTTTATAGAAAAAATTATTAATTTATGGGATATGGAGGCCTAGTCTTCTTATCTCATGTATAGGATCAAGTCCCTAGCTCAAAACACCCTATTATACCTATAATAAAAAACTAAGTATTCCTAGCCTAACTTATCTACACTTATCGATAAAAACACCCTCATTTATGCTTAGTTAAATGAAATCACTAATTTAATTAATCATGAAAAATGGAACCACAACTTTACAATCTCATTCAAATATAACATCTATAACATCCTTACCTTGATTTTTGATAAGAAGTTTCAAAACTAGCACCTTGCCCTACATTCCACTCAAAACTATCTTAGACAGACTATTGTTAGCGTTAGTTAAATTTTAAAAAAAAATCAATATATAAGTCAAAGGAAAGAACCATTTTTATTATCCAAGTAAAAAGAAAGAGAAAGTTTGTACTTTTATCATGCAACACTATAATATATTTTATGTCACTTGATTGGAATTTTAATGAGAAAAACATTTTTATACTTTAATTAAATAATCCTAGGTATATTATATAAATTTTTGCTTAATTAACCCATTAATTGATAAACTAATCTAATGGAATACACTTATACATACTTATCCAATTTATGTTTTGTGTATTTATACTTTATCATGTGAAATATGATTAGTTTCCCTTAGATAATTGTAATACACCTAGTTATTTGTAGGCAATTGGAGTACACCTAGCTACATTTACTCAAATGAAACTAACTTATCAATAAAAAAATGAAAGTATGGTCATAAACACATAACATTTTTATAAACTCATATCTATTTGGAATCATGCTTAGTAATATGAAATCAAACATAGAAAATAAACACAAATTTCGTTATATAATTCAAATATAGCATGCTTAGTGTTATTTAGTTAATGACAAGTATTAAAAACCAACCTTTGACAATACTTGTTGATGAAAATATAAGTTTCTTATATTTATCCAACTAAATGAAACTATGCCATGATAAAAATATTGAGACCATATTTACTACACATGAAACATGTTAAATCAGCTTTATGAATTGACTCATATTTCAACTTAGACTTTATCTCCTCAATACCTGAGATATTTTACATTGTGATTAATCATATATGAAAATATATAATAACTTAAGTTGGATTCCATTTTATTTTGACATAGACTAATATCTACTACACTTATGTTATTTAGTATTTAAATATAGATCCATATATATAATACAATAGACACCTAGATTTTGTATTTGATTATTAAAAACATTAGTTTTAACCAATATTCCACATACATGACTTGTGAATTCATATTTGAATATTTCTCACATTATCCCTTATCTACTTATATATACATATATATATTAACTAGGCCAACCCAATATGTTATCATCCATATCCTGGATCTCCCTAATCTATCCCAAAACACTCAAAACTCCTAAGCGGACTATTTTTATATTCAAGACTATAGTTTCTTCGTCTATGGGCACAATTAACAACTCTTAGGCAACCGTTATTGTTTATAATAGTAATTTATACAAGATCATTCCAATTATACAAGATCATTCCAATTATTTTCATCTCATTTAATTACACTATTATTTATTATTTGAATGATTAAAATTCAAGAAACCACCTACTCTATAGGGATCATTCCAAGTGTCTTCATATCACTATATCACATCTCTCAAGTTAATAGTAAGATTTTATAATGGATATTGACATCTTAAGTAATTGAGATCATACTAAGTGACATTATATCATTTGATCACCAGAGTTAGATTAAATATGACCAACCCATAGATGAACTAAGTGCACATTATCACACCAACTATCAACATATCACTACATAATGGTGATCATAGTGAAGCAACCACTTTCCATGATAGGTGTCATCATAACACACGTCCATATATTGATATACCCAAGATACATGGCAATAAGAAAATATGAATTCAACAAGTGATAAGATGAGACATGTTCATAAAGACATATATAAAAAATACAAGAAGCCTTGAATGAACAATAAAGTGATAGGTGTAAAATAGGTAATAAATATAGGATGACTAAGTGATTAAAAATGAGGACAAAGTGGCACTTATCATGAGAACCTGTGAAAGCTAATGTCATAAAATTAAAATTAAAATTTTATGGATGGGTGAAAATTAATATTATTCTAAAATTAATTCTCATTAATGGATAATTAAAGAAATGATTTCATAAGGAAATCAAATATACTATATTCATCATCTTACGTCAAATAAAATTAAGTTTTCCAAATAAGTAGCTATG
Source organism: Torreya grandis (assembly GCA_037957365.1). NCBI lineage: Eukaryota > Viridiplantae > Streptophyta > Pinopsida > Cupressales > Taxaceae > Torreya > Torreya grandis. The sequence goes on from JARHVA010000191.1 coordinate 2,060,932, forward strand.
AATTATTGCCCATAGATTTATATCAAACACAAAAAATATATAAATATTTAGAATTGTGATATAGATATTGAGTTAAAACACTGAGGCATAAAACATGGAACTAGATAAGAATTCAAAGATATAGAGTTCCTAAGACTATTCTACTTTAGGTGTTCAAACATTACACAATGCTTTATATGGAGGTATAAACTATCTTCCCTTAAAAGTATAAGGACTAATTTTCCCTAAACAAAAGAGAGTATATTGATGACCTATTGGTAATTAATGAGGATAGACTCCATGATGAATTAGTAAAACTTGAGGTATTTCCTTGGATGACCTAGTTTTTAATTTATTTGCCACATGTGCCTATACCAATGACATCTTCCATAAAAACAATAATGCCCACTTTCTATCCTATATATTAGGTTTAAATTTTGAATTTTTTTATAAGATACCACTACCAACCTCATTTATAACCAAGTATTAGTCAAAAAATTGTTTGAAAACAATACCATAAAAATAACCCTAATGTAATGGGCATTGAATCCAAATAGAATTGTCAAGATAAGAAAACTCCAATTATCCAATTCATTCCAGGCATTAGGATTAACATGGAACTTTTGAAAAAATTACATGGTCTACCATCAATAAAATTATTTGGAAAAATTTGGGTCCTATCATTAAATATTATCCTAGAGTTTAAAATCATTCCCCTAATAGGATAAACTATAAGTTTTAATATGAAGTCATAAAGGTAACATATGTAAAACCAGCTAGATTCCCATATTTTAATGCTTTATTACATATTAAATACTATCCATGGTACTCTCACCATATCCAATGTTTATCCATGGTATCCTAGAGGGTCAAAATTAATATGTGATTATTTTTAACATATTCATAAATACATGGACTCCATACATATAATTATAAATAATGTCTACCCAATGCTCTACAAATCCATCAATGCACAATCTATTCCTAGGTTGTCAAAATAAAAAAATATATAACTTAGGAAAATTAGGGTTATTGGTTCTATCCTAATAACACTATTATAAGTGTTGAAGGCACGTTTTTATCCCATTTATTTATACGAATTCTTGTACTAGATAAATTATCCAAACAAGAGATAATTTATAAGTTGTTTAATAGTGTGAATGACAATTTGAAGAAAGTAAGTTTGGATAAATACCATAAAATGCTCAATATTGGGAGAAAATATTTTAAAATTTGGTAAAATTTATCTAAAACATAAAAACACTGAGTCTCATTCAACTTTAAATTTGTTGGCCTCAAATGGTGGGATCACAAGGAAGGTCATGAAATAATAGATAAGGAAATTCTATAATTGATTCAGGGATGAATGTGGTCACCATGAATATGAACATGAATCCATTTTCTTAAATTATAATTATTATTTATAAGTCTATTAAAATATGGGAAAATTCCAAATCCCATGAGGATTTCCATAGTAAGATAATATGACCAAATTATATCAAGAGACGATGTCAAAATTAGTTAAGAAGAACAGGACTCTAAGAAAGTTGGGAAGGTAATAAAAGAGACAAAGGAAGATAATAATGTAAAATTAAATGGAAAAATATTTAATAATATCATAATATGATATTAATTAAATTAACTATTTTTAAAAACATGGATACCTCCTAAAGTCATAGTTTCTTTCACACCCCTTGCTACAACAATTTTTCCATTCCAAGTTCCTAGTGAATGTTAGTCTTACTCTCCTATTTTTTTAAAATTAATACATATCATATAGTTAAAAATTATTTGATAATGTATCTTCCTCCTTTCATCCAAGATTTAGTTCATACACCAACATAGGAAACATATAAATCTCTAGATGAGTAGGAAGAAAAGTAAAGTCTAGAGATTAGCTATGGATAGAGTCCATGGTCAAAGCACATAATTAAATGTTTTTAAAAATTTACCCATACAAAAATAATTCTTTTGTATAATTTATACTCTCCATATAACCTATAAAATTGATAATGAATAACATGAATAAGTAGAGAAAGTAATTTATACAATCAATATTATGGTGGGTTATTCAACTCTTACAACTGCCCCACCTATGGTCACTTTGACAACTTATTCACAATGGTTGACTCAAATCATCATTTCTAATATTTATATAATAATTATATAAATTACCATATTTACCTTATATATATCTAATTCATATGGTATGATATATATTACAAGTGTTGATTCTTTATCTACTAATGTTCCCTCTACTAGTTCTATGTGTATTGTGTATACTTCTATTCAAAATTATATAAAGAGTGTACCTCAAGATACCATTATAAACCCAAATTTTCCTCTACATAATATAGGTGATATGGTGGACATTCAACATTTTAAATATATAGTTTCAAAACCATTTTTTCCTCATAACCCCTGTAGGCTAATCTCATCACCCAATTGGGTGTTCCAACTATTAGGTTGACTTAATAGATTATACACTTGTTTTAATTGAAATTTTTTTATAAATCATAAAATATGTCTTTTACCTTATAAAACCATTAAATATAAAGAGAGGATGCTCATTATACCTTTCCCTTCACTAACTACACCTCCTCACCCCAATTTTTCAACTTCCTCCATATTCGTGCCACCTCCTCTATGCCTTTCATCTCCTTCCTCTCTTATGCCACCTCCTTAATCTAGTCTTACATATTAATCTAGCCTCACTATTACACTAAAAAAACCTTCATCTACTACTACTACTCATACCTCTATCAAAACTCTTATAGTGACTCCTATATGGATATAGAAAATGCACTCAAAGCAATCAACTATGTAGGATCTAGTGATTATTGTGGAACCAAAACTAAATATAGAGTTTGATGCAACATAAAACAAGATTTAAAGGGTGATAATAATAAATATGAATATTTTAAATAATACTAAATATTTTTTGAGAGAGGAAGAACTATTATTCTTTAAAAAAGATAAAAATAAAGCTTAAAGAGGGGGATGAAATTCAATAAGATTTTGTTTATATGGTAGATGATACTATGGGGAATATTAAAAAAATTGTTTTGTGGTTTTTATTATACTAATAAAATATTATATGAACAAATAAAAATATATCCCCCAAAAGACATAGTAAATAATGTTCATAGTTTAGCCAAAATTCTCTATGATATTATATGCTTTATCCATTGGTGTAGAGGTGAGTCATATCCACAGTAGAATAGTGTGGTGAATTTATATGAAGTGTTAAATAATTTATATGTTAAACTATATTTTATTAATAAATATGATAGATAAAATAAGCATTAACACCTTAACTTAGTAAAACTCCTGAACATTTCTTTGGCCTAGAATTTTGTAATAGAAAGAGAACTCAATTTTTGAAATGGCACAAAAAATGTAAGAAATAGTTTAGAAAATGACTAGCTAGGAGTAAAAGGTAGTCCATATCCTTGGTGATATGCATAAAATTGGTATATATGCCCCACAGGGGTAGTAAAAAGTCATCAAAACTTTCTTTGATAACTTGTTGAGAACTTCTTCCAATATTTAAAAATAAAAGTTCAAAGCACAATTTTTGGTAGTAATGATAATTTAATATAGTTAATTGATTTTGATAAGAACAAGGTAACATAGTCTGAAGCATTAAGTAATTATTTCAAGGAATTGATGAATCTACACAAAAGTTTGATGAATAATATCCCAATATTTTAAAAAATTCCTATCATTAATTTTTAATCCACTGATCTAGGTTTTATAACATGTGTTACTAAATATGAAAATCCAAAGAAACAAGGATGGTTCGACACTTAGGAATGATATTCATCTACACAAGCTCAATTTTTAATGACTAAGTCCTATTTTCATTTGTCCACTTTAGTTTACATTCTTATAGGGGTAATAATGGTGATTGTACCTCACTTCCCCAATCATTTGCATGTAAAATAAGGACCAACTATAATTATAAATATAATAATGGCTTCATGGACTTTAGTCATGAAAATAATTCAAGGATTATCTACATTAACATACCTTGTTTCTAATATTTTGAGTCTATCATCTTCAACAACAAACCATTTAAGTTATAACATAGTTTTGACTACTAGTGTCAACCATACTTTATCACTGATAACTAAAATTCATTTTTGGATAAATTTATTTATGTATTTATACATGAACAGAGGAATATGATAAGATTCTTTGATTTATTATAGAACATGAAGATTTTCCATGACTAGAGAGTCTTATCTTAAAATTTAGACAAGTTTTGAGGATGATATCATAAAATAATTAGATAAACATGTCCTTTAATTTTTAGGAGAAAGTTTGGAAATTAATGTAATCAAATCATGTTTTCAGGACTATTTTTTGAGTTTGTGTGAATGTTCCTTTATCTTGAGATTTTTTGTGTCTTATTAAGAATTTAAATTATGTTAATATAATATATAATAGTATGTGTGAATGTATTTTCTATAATTATTCAAATGGAACAAATCATTAGTTTGAGTAATCATCGATTATTGATTAGACTTATAACTAGTTAGAGGCATGGACATGTTATGCAGTCTAGTTATAACCATATCTATCATGATGATTATTGGCTATATTAAAACTGAATTCCTTTGATGATTAACTATGTCTTATTGTTAATTATAATAATGAAAAAATTTAGTAGGTATTAGTTCCTAGACATTTTCTTAGCCTAGGATACATCATATTTGATTGGAAGGGTTTATTCCTTAGTTGAGTCATAAACCTTTTTCCCATACATTTATTTACATTTTTGAAAAAAATACCAATTCCACCTTAGTTTAGATCCACCCATACACATAAATTATATTTATACCCATGTCATATTTAAACCTTATGCAGTTGTTAGCCACTCCACTCAATGCTATTCTACCACATCATTTTTTTTTTATAAAATTGAGACCTATAAATCATGCCTTGGAATGAAATATTTAAATGATCATAAAATGTTGTGTATTACCATATCAATTGGTGTGAAAAAAACCCACATCAACATATAGTTATATAATAGAGTTGAAAAAACTATTTACCATAGGTATCTAAATATTTGTCGACAATGTCTTGAAATATTTGACAATCTATTTATTGAGTTGAGTAGTCACATAGACATTTTATAACATTTAAGAGGAATAGAAATAATAAATGAGTAATATATAATATACTATAATATAATATAATTAAATTATACCTTGGTAATTTTTTATACTTCTTAATTTTAATTAATCTGTGTATAGTAACTCATATATTTGAAGAATATGATATATTATGCAATCTAAATTTCAATAGTTTTGGCCTATTTATATAATCTAAATCCAAAATAAGATAAATTATTTTAGTGAACCTAATAACTTTATTGGGCATGATAAACCATGTGGCTTCCCTTAGGGTTTCACCTTTCTTGATTTTGTGGTTTATATCTAATATTCTATGTCCCCTTACTCTAAGAAAAACCATATAAAAGATATAATGGTTTTTATAGTCTATATTTTATGAATCAAGCTATGATTTTCATGACTTATTACTTATTTACTAAAATATGCAACATGTTTCAAAATAATGTAATAAAATATGTTAATTTAATAGGCAAAAAAGCTAATGATGATATTACTAATGAATATTTATTATCTCTCCTCATTGAAACATAATGTTTGAATATATAATTTAAGATGCTTTATATTACTATTAAATGTCAAAGGAAATATATGAATCTTTTTATTACTCATACCCATATACCTAATTATAGTGATAACCACCATTCTTCCTCCATTATTCACCTTAGGGTTATATTGGATTTAGTAGTCCATGTTTTGATAGCATGAAGAGGTAGAATTCCCCATCCTATGTGGAATAATATAGGTAGTCAAAATTTCCCTCCTAATCCCCCTCTACCTCCTGTAGAATCAAAAATTATGAATAGAGGGTATTACATCATTACTCAAATTAAAAATAGCCAAAATAATATTTCAATAATTCAGTTACTTAAGAGGCCCACTATCTACAAGAATATTTTGTATTTAGCATTGCATGATACAACTTTACCAAATGATGTTTAACCCATTTAATTTTTAACATAAAAAAATTAAAAATGTGGATATTATTTATTTTGATAAATAATATTTACCTATTAAAAATATGATGATTCATAGTTTACCATTGTTGATTCAAACATACATCTTAAATAAGGGAGTTAATTGTGTTTTGATAGATAATAGATTAGAATTAAATCTTTAGAATATCAAATTTGTAAAATACTTTGGAATTAATATATATTATATTTATAAGTTAAAAAATAATTCCAAATGTTTTGATAATATTCCTTTCCAAGTGAGAGGATTAATTACTTTGGATTTGATAGTGGTCCCAAAGACATTAATTTTTATGTTTCATGTGATGATAAATAATTTGCATTATAACCTACTATTAATTAGGCCATGGATTAATGATATGTAATATGGTACATTTAACTTACATTTATGATTAAAATTTGGGCATTAAAGATGTTTGGGTACATGTTCTATGGATAACCAATATTTAAAATATTACAAAGTAGTGGAACCTAGTGAGGGATGTATTCTGAAGTTTGATGTTGTTCATGTCTCCATAATAACTACATCATAGTTAATACCAATGTAAGTAACACCTACATGAAGTTGAAGTGCCAATAAAATATAGTTAAAAATAGAAAAATCTAAGTATATCACTAAATCAAGAGACAATAAAGGAATAACATAATAATTATGACACAAAAAAGAGAAGACAACAAATATATATTTATTAGTCAATTGATAAGGTCCAAATAAAATATTAATAAAAATTTATAGTGATGATGATGATGATGATGATGATGATGATGATGATGATGATGATGATGATGATGATGATGATGATGATGATGATGATGATGACGAAATTAAAAATAAATAGATGAGCATTTATCTCATTTGAATTTTACACTTAAAGTCTAATTTGATTATCAAAACATTTCACAAAAGGTGAATATAGTTAAATTGGATTAAAGGAATACACCCCTTGAAATCAATAATGAGGATAAAAATGAAAATACTTTTCACAATGTCAATATTTGATAATATTATTTCTCAATAAGCACTTAATTTAGATTTTTTTTAATATCTTATATGAATCAAGAACAATAGGTAGAAAAGTTTTCATGATGTATCAAAAGTGAATTCCCAATGTCTATGTAAAATTGATTAAACAATGTAGAGCTCATGCATGAAAAATATTATATAAAATTATAGGTAAGTAGTATACAATATATACTAATTATTATATTAAAAATGTTTCTTGAAAATAATTTAATTATTATAACTTCCATTTGACATAGATTTATGGGTCTAATATCACACCAAAAAAATAAGTTATTTAGTAGTTATGGTATAATAACTAGGCATGAAAAAATTATTCATACAAAATCACATAATAATATAGTTATTTAAGGTTAATATCTTGATGGGGAGATCAAGATCTATAGGCTCTTATATTGCAATATACTATTTTACAAAGGCTAAAACTAGACTAGTTTTTTCCATAGTCTGTGTAAATATAGATCATGATATGTTTTTACCTTCTTATATATAGTTGAAATCTAAACCCAGAGTTTGGATTTAGGACATAGTGTACAAGATATCCCATGATATGTGTCCTTATTGAAACACTTTTGGACACAAATGTGTAGTTAGAAAGGAAGGAGAGGATAAAAATAATATTAAATATTTTAGAGGAAGTTTAGAGGATCTAAATATTTCTAATAAATTAGACAACTATCATACATTTAATGGTGACATGGTGGTTGACCCTATAAGTAAAAATGGAGGAGAGGACCTTATAGATGGAATTAAGGAGGATGGTTTATATGAGCAAGGACTGAAGCTATTGAGTTGTAAGTCTAAATCCCATTCAATAATAATTCACCTATAAATACTTAAGGATCCCTAGCTATTATTTCTTCAAAGATGACAAGGGGAAATGTTATTCATTTGAAGAACTCAGAGCTAGACTAGATATTATACTAGCTCATCAAAATTATTCTAAGATCACTATGGAAGGAGACACATAGCTTGGGGATATGGACATGTAAAATTCTAAAGAAACCAAACATCCACCCTAAAATAATAAAATGTGATTAAAAATAGATCTAGGAGGAAGTAAGAGTAAGTGAGGAAGACACCCTTTTACAGTGGATGCTGATTTGTTCTAAGAATTATTTATTGTTTGAAGATTTCATCTCCTATGAAGCAATCTTGTCCTTATTTTATCCTTCTATGATGTTTTCTCATTTTATATGGCTATTGTTTTTTAATCTTGGGCTTCCCTACTTGGGTAACATTGATAACTAATGATTGTTGGGATACATTCTTGAGCCTTACCCCTTTTGAAATTCAAATTCTAGATTTAACCACTTTTTTGGTTCTTAATCAGGTTGATTTCTATATGTTTCATCCATTAAATTTTTTTCATTGGTTCCTTATGATACTTTAGTGGTTTTGGTTATGGTTGTATTTGTTCATATTTTTCCTTTTGGATCCTTGGGACTCCTTTTTCCTAGGACTGGTTGGTATTAGTATTTTTTGGGTTTTCATTTTCTAAGATTTTTCTATGTTGACTATGGGAGACCTAGACCTCTTGTCATGTCTAGGACTAGACTCCATACAACTCAAAAGTGGGTTTCTATTAATCATAAAATATTAATGATGAAGGTATAATCATGATAATATATGTATAAAATAATCCACCAATAATTATACCAAACAATACTCAATGCATGAATAAATCACATTTAGATTACAATAATCCATTAAAGGACACATTGATTATTCCAATATACATTAAGGGAAATTATAAGAAATAATTTAAAATTAATTATGAAAATGGAAAAAATACATGTAATATTCCATTTAAAATATTTGGGTCATATAATAGATTAATTTCAACACATTATACATTGTGAGAGATCGATGCGGTATATTAAATTATTTATTACCAATGGGACAAAGGTTATGAATACATTGATATTTTTAATATGTACGAGAAAAAACTATGGGATAAAATTGGAAAAAAAATGGTTAAAATATATGAAATATATACTTTATATTCTAAATAAGTGTTTTAAATTCATATTGAATGAAATACAGTCAATATCTATCATGATGGAAGCAATGAACGCCAAAATCTTAAAAATTCAAGGACAAGTGACATGAAATTATTTCATAAGATAAAGTGTGAGACCTCATATATAGTTGAATAAAATGAAATAAATATGCATAAAATCTAGTAAAGATAAAAAGGAAACATGAAGATGATTTATGTACAATGGTATGATGATGGTAATGATTATGGCATACATGTATTTGATGAGATATTCTACCAGAAATGAGCACCTTATTGACATATTATCCATATGAATTTGGGCATCCACTAGATTAAATATTAGGACTATTATATTGACATAATTCATATAAAAAATTTAATAAATACATAAAAATTTATAAAAAATGAAATAGTCAAAGAATTCAAAATTAGGACATTTGCATGACATGCTTTTATAGTCTCATAGATTATTTGATTAAATAATATGTATATATATATATATATATATATATATATAAAATTTAATCAAATAATCTACGAGACTATATATATATATTGTAGGTTATATATTCATTATTTATGATTTTTTTTTCATGGTATATATTAGTGGGATGAAATACATAAATTTTTCATATGATACATGAAAATATAGATACAATACATTCCTTAGACCTAGGGCATACCTTTCTAATTTGGGGGCATGCCTACACTAGGGGAATCTTGGTACACTTTACAAGTTATATTATTATATGAAAATTACATCGGTCATATTGATCTATTTATACTATTTATACACGAATTTATATTTTATATACTCTTTAAATGATATATTATATGGGAATTGTACTTTACTATGGTAGATGATGGCAAGGATTGATTATTTAGACTAACATTTCTTGTTCTATCTATGATCAATGTTTATGATTATTACATGGTATGATTATCTATTATTTGTTACATTATGTGATGATTGATTTTATTAAATTTATGACCATTTATTATGTGTACTATTAAATATTTATATTATTTTATTGATTGTGTGTTGTCACATCATGTATATGTCATGTAAAATTTGAGTTTGAATGGATGGAAATGGTGGATTTATGTGAAGGAAGATCCATAAAAAGTTCTATATTTTTGTATACTTTTAGGGTTTATTAATTACCTATCACACCACCAATCTATAGTAGATATAGTAATGATTCATTATTTTTTAATTGTGCATTTATTGTACTGAGTTAGGTGGTGGGTGTTTTATTAAACCATTTATTAAATTGACACCACAACCATTTCTACATAATTTGATGTAGGGATAACTAGTTGGAGGATGAGAAATAGTGACACCAAAATAAATACAATAATTTTTTGAAGGTATACTATGAGGTATTGGTTCTAACCTATAATATCCTTTACTTAATGTTATTTTTGATTTACCTAAGTTTTATAGATCCTATTTGTATTTATAAAATTTCACTCTAGTTGAGTTCTTTATTGGTTGAGACCCTCCTAAGAGTCTCTTAAATTAGTGGGTCCATAACCATTGGCAAGACCATGGCGTAAAAATGAAAGGTGTAAAGAACCTTACTAATGGTTTTTTCTTGCTTTCTTAGCATAACTTAATTAGTTTTATTACTTTAGCTTGTTGTTTTATAGTGTTTTTATTAGTCTTTAATGATTTTATAAATTTTAAGATATCATTAATAAAAAAAATTAAATTATGATAACTTGAATACTATTAATATTATATTGTCATTCTCTATGAATTTTTAGGGTAGTGATGTCCTTCTTATAGATTCTCTCCCTCCCAATCTCTTGCACCATCTTTAAGTAGAGTTGTGTTGAGTCTAGCTCAATGAAAGATTGGTATTAATGGATTCATTTAGTCAAATAAATATGGGTTCATTTATGTGTAATAGGTTATTTATATCTTTATCTTTAATATTTTAACTCTTTCTTTATAAGGAGATTAATCTTGGAATATAGCAATTTGATTTGAACATTATATCTTGATTACATTATACTTGTATCAAAAGTTTATGATTGTTACTTTATTATTGAACTATTGGACATGATAAACTAATTAATAAATTAATATTTTTCAATGAGACAAATCCTATAGCATGACCTCTAGTCAACACCTTAGTCAGAGTTAATTCTTCTATTTGAAATTGGTAAAATAGAACCCTAACATGGAATAGTTCACATTAACTAAATAAGTGGAGAATAGAATACCAAGTCTTGGTAGATCTATACCTTGGAGATGAATTTTTATCATAGGATTTCTATCCTTTTAGGAGAATCTAGGGATTAATGGTTGGTTGCATGTCAAAATGCACATCAACATGTTTTAGAACTAGGAAGGCCCAAAACTCTGATTTGAATTCATTAGTTAAAAACTTGAGATAAGTAATTTAATAAACCTTTTATCCCATTTACATAAATATTATCTTAAAATATAGGGTGTAAGGATTAATACCTAATTGAAGCTTGTTGAAAATAACATGGATCTCTTAGAACTTCTTAATCATTACTAAAGCTAAGAGATAATAAACGGGAAAAAAAAGTCAAACCCATATAATTATATATAATTTCACTAACACATACATATCCTACTTTTACTAATCCATTTTTAATCCCCTAAACTTTACTAATGGATAATGTGTCTTAGCTTGTACAAGGAGGCTATTATCTTGTGGTTGTCTTAGGTATGGCTCATGATTTTGCCAAAAAATTGAACAAGTTTTGTCCCATATTCATAATGGGAGGTGTCAAAAAAGTAGAAGATCGTATTAAAGCCTTTAAATATGCCTTTATTTAAACCCAAGTCCAATATGAGGATGTTGTTTCTAGGCTATTTACCGATTCTTTTGGGGAATAAATGTATGTTTGGTATCTTGGATTACCCATTGGGTCTATTACTACTTAGGATAAGTTAGAAAATGTATTTGTAAAGCATTTTAGACTCCCCATTGACCATAAAATACTATATCATCAATTTATAACTACCAATAGGGAATAAAATGAATCTATGAGTATGTTCAACACTCGATTATACAAATTATACCAATGTATAAATGACCCATACACTCAGACCAAAGTAGATGACATACAAACCTACCTTAGATCTCTATATGTGATGTATTATTTGTTCATTAGGAGAAACCCCATATATTTTACATCACTATATTCATCATATAATTAAGTTATTAAATTAATAAAATAATATATGGTTCTGTAATGCTATAAACGTGTCCCTTTGACATTGTTAGGTCAACTAGTTATATAAAACTAGATACCCATGATTAATCAAGCTTGACAATAACATAGACCTCTTATGAATCATATCTTAGGAGCCCTATATATAAGTCCCAATATATTTTATAATATAACTCTAATAAACTATCAGCCTAATGTTCTACCTTGTGTACCTCCTAATAATGTGGTTCCTCAATCAAACAACCAATAGTTGCTCATAATGACATATAGTATTGCTACTACTATGCCTCCCACTAGTGGGCATGTCATAGTGGGTAGTGCTCAATAAACACTTCAATCCTAATTTAAACCCCAATCCCATGTTATAAATGGTCACACCTATGCACTTATGGCTATTGTATGACATCAAATGGATAGCTAACCCATTACTAGCATATATCCTAAAGTGATAGATATGAAATAGTTGTTCCAAAATTTATCTAATAATGTGACCAACCTGTGTAGGAAGGAACTTATAATTTCAATTATAATTATAATAACTAATCTTAGGGTATACATTTTAAAATATAAATATCTAATAGATAATGTATTTCCTAGATTAATAATGAAAACATGGCTAGACTTATGGATAATGGAAACCAAAACAATAATTCTCCCCATTCTATGAATTTCATGAACTTAGACTTAAACAATGGAACAAATTAAAAATACCATATACCATGTAGGAACCATCTATGAAAAATTCATAACTACCTCAAGAATCTTCCAACAAGAGGTGGATAATATGGAGATCATCCCTAATCTTGATTATAATAAAAACTAGTAAAGAGGGAACTTACACATAGCCTTTTTATTAGACACTTATGAATTTATATTTAAATATGAGAATGTGCCCAAAGACAACTTATAGGTAGTTCATGATTTTAGAAAATTTTAGAGAGGGAATAATTACCAACTAAGGAATAAGTTGACCAACTTATTGACCACCTCTACTCCCTTGAATAACACTCAGGTTACACCTAATGTGAATTCAGGTAAAAATAATCCTTTACCCAAAGGATCTATAACTTCTTATCCACTTATAAATCCCATTGTGTATACCCAAAATAGTAAGTAACCAAAGAAGACCAAAATTAGTCATGATATAGTCAAATATATTAAGAAAACTAAAGCCAATATATCTATGTTTTTGTTGCTTCATATTTCTAATCAAAGGTAATTGGTTTTAAAATAGTTATCTAGTAGTAAAGGGGAAAAAATTAATGTTTTTCATGCACATGTTTCTCTCTACAAGGAGAATACTAAAACTCCTCTTTTCCTCTTAATTCTCAATCTATTTAGAAAAAAATTACATAACTATTTGGTTGATTCATGTGTTTTATCTAATGTCATGACTTACACCATCTTCTATTAGTTGGGCATAACACTTATGAAGTAGGAAAAAAAAATTATCCAACTTAAAGTTGTATAAAATATAGGTAACGGTAGTTGGGGAGTGAATTAATGTCTACATATAATTGTATTTTGATTCAAGGATTTAGTAATTCATCAATATCCAAGTGGTGGATATCTTAGACGTTTATAACATGCTACTGAGTTGAGACTAGTAAACGACTATGAATATCTATGTGGAAACTAATTTTAGCCATATTTGGATACCTTGGCATGGTTTTCCCAACTAAATAGGATAGAATCATAACCCAAGGTGGTTCTTATGATCATATAGTAAACTAAATCAAATGATATAATCTATGAGGAATCTAAAACGGGAGTATATTTTATAAACAAAGAAGAAGGAACACAGAACACCCTCTCTATTAACATGTTTAATATATAGTAGAGCCTAGAGATGTAAGAGTTAGATCTACTAGATGAAAAAGACTTCTGTGAAATTCCTAAGTTAGTATCCTTACCATATATCACTCTTACATATGATAGATCAAGAAGTGATGAATCAAATATAAGTAAATAATGTTTGGGTTCTTCATAAATATATCAAAGCCACAATATAACTAGGGATGATGGATTGAAGGTGATTATTAATAAAGAGGTAAATATGGTAACAACACTACCCATACCAAATACACCAATGACAATAATAGAATTAGACTTGTGGATGTTGAAATTTGATGGTTTAAAGTCTAAAAATGGATGCAATGTTGGTTTAGAAATGATAAATCCAAGAGGAAAGTCTTATTTGTAAGCCTATCATCTATAGCTCACTTAGACTAATAATGTGTCCAAATATGAGGTATTAGTACATGGTATATTATTCACCCTTGGAAAGAAAGTAAATAATATCAAAGTATTGGGGGACTTTGAATTGGTAATTAGACATGTGAGAATCCAATATTCTTGTAATGACAAACACTTATCCATGTATCATAATAGAGTTTGTAACCTGATTGAATACTTTTATGCCATTAGAATTCAAACATTGTTTAGATAGAATAATTATGTAATAGATGCATTGGCCACTATTTCAAGTATCTTAGAACCCATTACCCATTCAATAAGGAGAAGGTTCTCAGTAGAACTAGTCTCTTCCCCTTCATTCATAGATATCATTAATAATATCTAAGTCTTTAATGATGATAAACATATATTGCATTCATCACCAATGCTAAAGTGTTTGTAAATCAAATCATTAATGAGGATTGTTGAGAATACTTTAAATTAGATGGAGATGAGATGATGAAACTAAAATAGATAGCATACCTAAAGGAATTATCTCACTTTAAATATTGTTTGATGTGGACTATAATGGTATGATAAAGAGTCCACCCCTGTTAAAGGTATGTGACATGAACAACCTAAGTGGAAAAAAAGAATGAATAATGTGATTTTAGGCACCATTTGTACCCTATAAGAGAAACAATATTTTTCAAAAACTCATAAAGAATTTAGGGATGTGGTTGCATGGAGTTATAAATATCTCAAGGTCTTCAACACTTCCATTTTGACACATATTATTACCTTCAATCCTAGAATCAATTCACTTATACAAATACAAAGGCTTGTGAATCTATTTTTAGAGGCCCTATTAGATAAAGAAGTGTATACATTTATTGCATCAAGGATCATCATCTTAGTAAGCAATTCTACATGGGTAGAAATCCTAGTACTAGTGAGTAAAAATAATGGGGAGATTAGACAATGTGTTGATTTTTTTAACCTCAACAAAGGTTCTAAAAAATATAATTAACCCTTAAATTCATTGGATGAATTGTTAAAAATATTAAACAATGCCCAAATGATGTCCTTCCTTAATGGGTATTCAAGATACAATCAAGTGGTGGTTGATTATGAAGATATAATGAGTACATATTTCACTACCAAGTGTGGTGCATATGTGTACAAAAGAATGCCTTTTATATTGATTAATACATGTTATAAATTTTAGATGGATATGTGTATTGCATTAAAATACTTAATGGGTAAGTGCATAGTTTTTTATATGGATTATATTATAGTCTTCTCCAAGAGGAGATCATATCATATAAAGGACATGAGGAAAGTGATACAGAGATGTAGACACCATAGGATTTTATCAAATAATAATAATTATATATTTAAGGTAACTAAAAGTTAGATTTTGGGACATATTATGTCTGAAAGGGTAATATCTATATATCTTGATAGAGTGGAGGTGATCTTTAAAATCGCATAACACAACACTAAGAATTTGAGAGTTTTACGAGCAAGATCAATTTAGTAAGAAAAATTATCTCATGTTTTGTTAAGATAATAAAAATAATTAATATCATGATAAAGAAATATGCCAAGGTTAGTTATACTAATGAATTGAATATGGCCTTAAACCAAATCAATACCACCATTGAAAACATGCTCATATTCATCAACCTAAACTACATGCATCCTTTTTACCTTTACTCATTTGACTAAAAACATTCTATGGATATTATGTTGACACAAAATAAGGAGTTGGGAGATGAAAGGCTGATGTATTTTATAATAATCTCACTCAAAAATTTTGAACTTAGATATTTCACACTTTATAAACAAGTCTTCTATTTGGTCAAGGCTATTAAAAATTTTAGGCATTACATTTTGTGTAACAAGGTGTTTTTTATGGTAGTTGATCCAGTTGTGATGACCCTACTAATGTAGAATGAATTGAGAAAAAATTGTGGTAGATTGATGGCCATACTCTAAGAGTGAAACCTAGAGCTATAGTGACTGAATATTTTTTAAGGGAAAAATGACTCTACAAATCCATCACTAGGATAGATCCCCAAATCATTATTAAAAAGTACTTAGTGTATGACATCACAAATGATGATTAGTACATAGATATAGTCACCATATACTAAATAATGAGTGTCTAAGGCACCTAAACTCCAAGATACATAGGTAATTACACCAAATGAGTATTCAATTCATGATCAAAGTTGGCACTCTCTATAAGAGAAACCATGTAGGCATATATTGGAGATGCTTGGATAAAGATGAAGTAGCTATAGTACTTAGAGATTTCCATGGAAAATATAAAAACATGAATGGTTCAAAAAGTAGTAATACTCATAAAATATTATGGACATGATACTAATGGCCACATATTTCAAGGGTTCTCATTTACATGTAATAAATTTCAACACCTATCAAGATATTGCATCCTATGGATGCACCCCACCCATCACTATTACTAGTTGTTGAGGCCCAAACATTTGCTAAGTTGGGATTGGAATTTGTGGGATCCATAAATACCAATTATTTTTATATCCATAAGTTCATCCTTATGATGATGAATTACTACACTCACTAGACTGAAGCCCACCCATTCCAAAATTGCACCATAGATGTAGTCATTCAATTCTTCAAAGAACATATTGATATAAGGTTTGGTATGCCCACAACATTTGTATGTGATAATGTCCCTACTTTATCCTACTTATAGTTAATTGAATGGGTGTATGATCATTAGGAAACACTTAAGTTTTCTTTTAAAAAAATTCTATAAAGTAATGGGATGATTTAATCAATAAATAATATTTTCTTAAATGTTGTTAGAAAGATTTTAGGAAGAAACCCAAGGGATTGGCATAATATTCTTAAACTTGCTTATGTCCAAACAAAACTAGGATAAAATATTCTTTGGGGACTTCCCATTATCATCTATTATATGGCCAATATTTTATTTTTATACTAATTTTATGATGCATATATTTTTTTTCACTTAAGAATACCTAGGAACTAAGGGTTCAATAGAATCTTACCTCTTGAACCTCATGAAATTATAATAGAAATGAGATGTAGCCTTGATTCACTTTAGAAAACATCAAGAGGTATTTAAATTTTTTTTTGATAAAAGGGTTAAAGTGGAGGCATTTAAGATCTCTAATATGGTCCTCCTATGGGATAGGGATCATGAACAAAAAGGACAACATGTAAAATTTGATGCATTATGGCTCAATATTATTGATGATAGTTTTACACACACCTCATAATGTTTAAAGGAGGTAGTCTCTAAAATTTTGTCATCTTTATATAATAAGGTTCCACTCCAAAGCACAAGTTATAAGTATGTGATGGAATAACAGGTTGAATCTATGGGTTGTTTAACTAGCTTTTGTGGATGGATGCATGGAATATAATAGAAATTAATCATTACACAAGTTGGATGGGTGGAGAATTATTCTATGGTGGGTAGATTTCAAATAAACTCAAGGGGAAAAAATTTTAAGGTATAAAATAAGGTATCATATTCTTTAAAGGTAAATCCTAAGGTTGTTTCTTTGGTGGACAAGGATCTCCAAGACCAGTTTGTGGTGTTTGTATCTATTGCATGGTCATGGATAACCATGATTTAGTAGTCTGGGATAAAAAATATAAGGTGATTAATGATCTCAACTAAAGGTTTCTCTTCTATAGGTTGTTTTTACAGACACTTGTATAAGAGATTATAGTTCAGACTAGGAAGTTGTCTAGGGTAATTATGGATAACACTTAGAGGAATATATTAAGAGAGAGATAACTCTACACACCTTTGATTATCAATTCAACCTTTACTAATTAATTAAACAAATGGAACTTATTAATCCTCAACTTTTAGTTCACATCTAAGGTTAGTATTCATTAATAAAATAATCAGATTCATTTGTAGCATTAACACACTTAAAAATTATTGAATTAATGTAGACAAAACAACTTTCAATTTCATTAACATAGGGAAGGAAGAAGAAATAACAAACATAGTTTTATGAAAATTAATGTATTAATCCCTTCCTATATATTGATCCAAAAATTTGACCATTGAAAAGAGGGTTCTATATGTATATATAGAACTTATGGAAGGAGTTACCTCATCTTTCAAGTTTACAAAACTTTGATTACATCCTAAATGAGTAGATCATGTCTCAGTTACAATTAATAATTTATATATAATTTAGACATGCAACATGTGCATGATGGAAAAAATAATTTATTTAATTTCAAAATTAATGTAACTAAAACTTAACCATTCATTTTTAACTGTTACATTCAAAATTGTATAAAAATAGCCTATGATTTTAGTCTAAATTATCTCTTGCTTAATATTTTTCAAAACTATTTTTGGAAATACCATTGTGATTATTATTGTGGATGTGGTGACTAGAGGTATTATTAGTGATATACTAATTGATTATATTAGAGATATAGTTATATCTAAATTTTGAGGTGGCATTAATGTATTTTTTGAACTATAAGGAGTTTAGTTGATGATAGTGTTGTTATTGGCACTATAGGTGGGGTTTGAGGAGTAGAATTGGCAGATGGCACTGCTAATAATTTATTCTTCACATCCAAATCTTGGTAATATTTATATGCCTTAGCATGTTGGATTAAAATTGAGTTCATGTCAAAAAGATAAGGTCTAATAACATCACCTATTTTTTCTATTAGCCTTGTATGTTTTATCTTGGTGACTTGAAATCCAACTTGGAAGACCTATACCTTTGTTTCATTTCTCCTTAATGTGCTCAACTTGGCTTCAATGTGTTCCAAGTTTAATCCTTTTAAACTTCATTTGAAAACATTTGAGACTTGCTAAATCATTTGATCAAAAGTGGTTGAGTCTACCAACTTCCTTCTGTTATCCTGAACTCTAATCAATTAATGCTCAATCAAAATTTGTTTTTATTTATTTTATTGTTATGTAAGATTATTCACTATAGCTTCAGAATATGACACCCAATCCTAATCCTCTTGTGTTTTGATGAGATTTAAAATTAATTCATTTATTTTCTCCATACAGGTCATCAAATCTAGGTGGTTGAATGCCTTTTTAGGAGTTTATATTACTAATAAATTCAATTTATTATCTTCTTTTATAAGAAAAATAAACAATTTTGTTATTTAATTAACATGCGGAGCCAATTAAACTCTCAAAGAATGAATTTTATGTAAGAAGTCATACAACTTAACTGTCATATTTTGTACATCATGTTCTATACCAAGGAGAACTTGTATCACATGTTGCTATTCCCTAAGAGTTTATAAATTTCATTCTATTTCTTGTTTGTCCAACTATATTCCGTCATGGATAGTCACTACTACCTTGGTATGGGTCTCCATATAGTAATTGAGGTCCTCAATGTATGGGGATTGGACCTTCTTTCTATTATGTCTTTTTGAAAGGGAATAAAATTCTTCCCTTTCCTCCAAAAATAAACCCTCTCCTAGAACTATCCTCAATATTTATTTTTTTGACCCTCTGGACCAAGGTTGTTTCTTTGAAAAAAACTAATCTTACCATGGGAATATAAGTAATATTTATATTTGGCCTATTAAAGGCCAAATATCCAAACTCCTTGGCCTAGTTTGGAAGAGTGAGATTTGAAGGATCTAATGGATGAGTTTCTATTTATACATGCTCCTAAGGATTAGGTTTAGAGTCAAAGGAGGCTTTAGGCATTGAGGGAAAAATTATTTTGGACCAATCTATGTTCCTAAATTATGGAATGGGTGCATAACATAGTTTGGTTAATTTTTTAGATCCTCTTGGTTGTCACTATTATTATGGTTTATAGTGGTGTTGAAGAAGGTAATGGTGACTCCAATTGGGTAGAGGGAACAATTTGAGTGATGGGTTGGTTGATGGCGAGGATGGAAAGAGATTTAATTGAAGGTATGAAGGCTGAAGGAATGAAAACTAAAGTGGTGAAGGCTAAAGAGGTAGAGGTAGCAATAGGAAGAGTAGAGGTTGGGTGCATGAAAATAAGACCAACTAAAAGTGATTGCATAGAAATGAAAATAGAAATAATTGGAGAAAGTATAGTATAAGATACAAGTAATGTCACTAAATAAAAATTCATAAGGGGGAAGTGAAGAGAACACCCTTATTAGATGAATCACCATTGAGAAGCACATTTTATTTCAATTTTTATAAGATCAAAACCTTGGCTTATTTTAGTTCCTCCTCATCCACCTCTTGACTTGGCTTACCTTCCAGTGAAGGTTATTCCTCTCTGAGTGTTTCCATGGATGGGGTAGGAGGCATCTCTCCCTTTGGTTTCTTTTCATAGCACTATGTCATTTTCATGGTTTGTGGAGTAGTCACCTATTGGAGAGGATAAGGGGTAATCATGATAAATGTTAGGGATATTGAAGTTTTGAAAATAGGTGCCATTTCTTCTTCATCATAAGAATCAAAATAAATAATCCCTATTTATTCCTTTCTTGTGCTGTCCTTTTCTTGTGTTAGATCGTCTACTAATTCTTACTTAACTCTCCTTAATTACACAACTAATATTTGAACTATAGGAGTTTGTTCATCTTCTTCTTATGAAAAAGTAGGTATCATTTCTATCTCTTATTGTTATTCATGTTATTTATGAAGTGATGCTTCACCTACTAGTTTTTATTACTCTTATTATTGGTCTTGATCCATGGGTGGATGTTTGGGATCTTGTTCTTGGTCTGGTGGCTATTGGTATGGCCTACCAATCCAAAATTTAGAGGATATCCATCTTCTTATTAGTGGGATCTTGAATTTTGCTTGCATGAGTGTGTTTGATTGGTTGGATTGTATTACCCTCAATAAGTCTTCTCCTAATCCTACTATAACTACTCTTTATTTTACTTCCTCATCATCCTTGGCATTAAGAAATAGGAAGTCATGATTGTATGTCTCATATTTATATGAGATGACAAGGCTATGGATCTTTTGTTGGACATTCCCATGGGAGTCATAATCCATATGTGATATAGTGGCTAATGAATATGATCTATTTGCATTTCCATCTTCCCTTAATCACCTCATAATGGTGTATTTCATCCTCCCAATAGTGATATGAGATCTCTGGAAGATACATTTCTTGTTCTTTGCTAGATCCTCATGTTTACCATTCCATATATATTAGGAAATTTCTTGTTCATCCACCTTGTTAGGAACAAAATTGAGAAGATAAATTGGATCCACATTATGACAAAAAACCTTGATGATAGTTTAATTAGGGTAAATGTAATATTCCCCCACATTGGCAAGTGTTTTGCAAATGTTGGGTGAAATCCTAGCCATAAGTTGACTATGAATTTCCATCCAAATGTGAGGGTAAAGGTCATTTACAATTCCAATGATGTTAATAACATATGAGTATAGTTAAATGAAATATTAATAGTCAAATATTATATTATTGATAACATATGGGTTGGGACTCCATAGAACCCCATTATACATGTACATTATTCCCATGACTACATCTAGTAGGTATTACATCAAATAAAAATTTATCCCTTAGGTCCTATTATCTTTTTGCATAATTTATTCATGTAGTCAAGCACTAATGACTTCCCCAAATACATAGGTGCACTTATAAGTACTATGTAGGTCCATTAGGGGTACCCATTATAGATGTAATAAGTAGATACTTGAGTGGCTAAATATTTGGTTCAATAATGCCATGTCTATGTGAATGTCCATATTTAATCATGTGATATGGATAGGATTCTTAATATGTTCTTTCACAGTGAATGTCTCACCCAGGAGAATCCACCTCCCTATTACTCACTCTACATTATTACCTTTCTTCCAAGTGACTACAATATGCAAGTAAAATGTAACATCTAGGATAGGGAGACTTAAATAACTTGTTAATGCTTTTACATATATGCACATGACAATTGTGTTATTTTTGACATAGCACATGTGACCACCATATATAGTTCTACATTCATATAATAGGCCTTGCATCAAGTATATACATGGAATGACCTATGACTTGAAAACTATGTAGTGAAGGACCTATTGCTTTAATGGGAGTAGGTCTACTATAAGTTGTTTCTCATTGGTTGAGATGTATTATTATTCAAATGAATCTACATTCTCTATGACCTCCCATAAGTTTGAGTAATTGGGATAGAGGTCATCAAACATAGTTTCATCAAAAGTCATGTCTACATACTTAGTAGAGTCTTTGATGAAAAACTTAGAGGGTGTTAATGGTCTCTTGTATGACTTGGATGAAGATGCCATAGATTTTTTATGGATGATGGTATAACTAAATCCTTTGAAAATGATAGACACTACACTGAATTACATGATTTTTAAGTTGTTCTAGTCATAGCTAGGGATTTTAAAATTGTAGAAAGCTAAGTTTGTTCAAGATCTTGAAAATTAAATGAGATGAACTCAATTGGGGGATCAATGTTATATATTCCTACAATCATTACATTTTATGTGCCATTAATCTACAACATCTATGAGCTCATCACCTTCATTCAATTCAAATTTGACCACGTAGTGATAGTGTACATGCCATATATAATGATTGCACATTTGGGATGCCATGGTGTTTCCTTTCCCTTTTTGACATTTTTCATTATATAAATTAGTTTTGGGTGTCAAAATTTTCCTTATAGATTAAAATACACCAAAAATCCAAAGTTTCTTAATATAAATTTATTTTATAGGAATTTATTCGAAAGACATCGATGGAATAGTTCTTGTAGACTAAGTACTCTTCATAAAGATTATAGTTCAGGTGGAATTTGTCACATATAAATCTCTCAAAGAGAAAGTTTCTGAATCAAAACTCCTAATGAGAACTTTAATGAAAGAAATGTCTCAAATGAATATGTCTACCTAAAACAAAAGTTCCTAAAATAAAGGTTCACACTACTTTTGATGACCAAATTTTTTGAAGATAAACTTTTGAAGTAAAGATTCCAAATGAAAAGTTTTAGAAGATAAAGTTGCAAACTAAGACAAAGTTTTAGAACATAAATTTACTAAAGAGAAACCTTTCGAATGAAAATTTGTTGAACAAAAACCTTCTAAAGATAAAGTTGATGATTGGGACGAAGTTTTTGAATAGAAAGGTGTCAAAGATAAACCTTTCAAATGAAAATTTGCCAAATAAGACCTTTTCAAGATAAAATTATCAACTAGGACAAAGTTTTAAAATAGAAATTCCTAAAATAAAACCTTTTAAATGAAAATTTATTGAATGAAAACATTTTGAAGATAAAATTGATGACCGGGATAAAGTTTCTGAAGAGAAAGTCTTTGAAACCAAGTTCTAGATCAAATAGTTTTCAAAGACCAAAAGTATCAGAATTAAAGTATTCCAACATGAAATAATATGAATAAGACAACATAAATACCTTCTATTTAAAGTAATTATTTCTAAATTTCCATTGATATATTAGTTTAAACAAGTCCTTTCAAATGTAAAATAAGTGGACCCCAATGCAATTCAATGTTCTAAACTCTAAGCTTCTATAGATAATAATAACTAACATAAACATATGAAGACATAAATAAAATATATATCATATAAAATAAATGGCATCCCAAATTTTTTAATAAAAATAAAAGGTGGGGTGTGTTGAATAAAATAGGCCCCTTCCAAAAAATTTAAATCCTAGGTGAGAATTCATTCCACCTATGGTGTATTACTGGTGAGTATGTACCATTTACCTATCAATGGAATATATTTAATCAATACTTATAGGATTGAGTGGCTTGAAAGCATATATAAATAAATTCTCTTATGCTTTCTATTTTTCTTTTTCATTCCTTATTTTTTAGTTTAGGTTTACTTCTATTTGTTTTTTATTTTCCTTCCTAGTTGTTTTTGTCCTAATTACTTTTTTCATGTGATCCCCTTATTGATCAAAAAAATATAATGAAAGGATATTAAAAGAGTAACATGGATGGCACTCATAGAACCTAATCAAAATTTTACTTGAATAATTAGTGTGAACTATTGTTGTTTGGTTCTTTTTTTGAATTCTGAAGGTCAATGATTCATAAAAAAAACTTATGAATTTAGAACATATATTTTCTTGTTTTAATCCATCTAAAGAACTTAAAGAAATAGCATAATAAAAATGTAGTATTTCTTAAATTATAGTTTGTATTAACCCATCATGAACTTAATGAGTTTCTTCTACCCATGGCTTGGTCCTCAGCCATCTATGGATGAATTAAAAATTCTCATTTTAAAAGAACTGAGCTAAAATGTAAAATCTCATAAAAATAGTATAAGGCAAATTCATGAAGATGAAGCTTGTGAAGATTGAGTTTTCAAAACATATTTCTGAAAGAAAGGTTTTTTAGCTCTGGAATTAGTCATTTTATTAGTAATTTTCTTAGATATTTATATTTATATGATTAGCCATTGATTTTTTAATCAATTTGATAACTAAATAGTTTTTTTATTATTTCTTTAAGTATTTGGAAAAACTCCTAGTGTCACATGTCACTCACCCAGTGGTTCTAACAACTCCACCCTATCCAAAAAAGACTTTTAACACTTAACTAATATTTTTAAAAGGTTCTTATATCCATGTGGAACATTTATTATTATTTAAAATAATCAATAAATTTTATTTAAGTAATTTGGTATGAAAATGACATCAATAAAACTCTAGGCTAGTAGTCCAGGAGATGATGCCACATGGCATAACCCCACTACTCCACTATCCCAAAGATGTATGTACTAGTGTGATACCTATAGGCTAGTGGGTTAGTGATATGATTCCATGTGGAATAATCCCACTACTCTTTTATCTTAGATATGTTATTAAAAATCATGAATCCTCAAAGAAATTAGATGAGTAGGATGACACCATGTGGTAAAATATTACTATTTTACAGCCTCAGGGTGATCATACAAGTCACATAGTTTGTCAAATCCTAGGAAAATGAGATTTTGATGCATGGTGAAATATCACCTCACATTATAAATAATAATCAAGATTATCATAAATACATAAGATAACTAGTGAAAGAGTGAATAAAGGCCATGTGGCTATGGAATGGAAAAATCAATAAATAAAGCTAAAGCTAATAGGTACTAACAAGTTGTCCAGTGTAGAAATAGGACCCATAAAAGAAAAACCACTCATGAATCAAAGGAAAATAAATTATAATATATATGACATATGGAAACAAAGCATGAGATTAAATTGGACATCCCATTTGGCCATTAAAACCATCAATAGATGTGGATCTAACTACATAGGACATGGGTAGATGTCTATCCTAATGCAATCTCAAATGAATTCTCCCATTGACATTCATTGTTGATTTTTTATATTTTCATCCATAATATTATCATGATGTAGCATAGTGGTATTCACCCCAAATATACTAAGAGTGGGCATGCCACATTTATGATTATTGCAGCTACACCCATGGTCGAGTGATTTTTAATTTAAACTTCATTTCAAACTCCTTAGTCCTATGTGACTATTTAATATGTTATTTTGTGACATAATAAGGGATGGATATTTTTATATTGTATAAGGATACATATAGAACCAATGATTTTCTTGATTTATTAGGATTCTCTTACATTTTATTACTTTATATTGCTGTTACATAGTTTTTTTCTTAGTCTTTGATGATTGTAATAATGTCATGATATTGTTAATCAAGAATGGAAAATTATGATAAGTATAATAATATTAAGTATATATGGTCATTCATTATGTATTTTTATGGTAGTGATTCCCTTATTACATTTGTTCTCCCTCCCAAACTCTTGCACCATATTTAGTTGGAGTTGTGCTAAGTCTAGCACAACTAAAGATTGGTCTTATGAAATTCATTTGATCAGATAATTTAAGGTTCATTTATGTTTATAGGTGGTGTTTTATCTATTTACCTTTATTATTTTTATCTTTATTTATAACTACATCAATATACAAATAAATAAATCTAAATTGAATGGTTTATCTTGATTGCTTTATACTTATATCAAAATTTTGTCATCATTATTGCTTTTTTACATTCTTAGACATGATAGACTGATGAAGTTATCTTGTGAAAGGAGATAAACCTTGAAATCATGACCTATATTTAATACCTTAGTTAGAGTTAATTATTATCTTTAAAATCAATAAATGAGGCCCCTAATATGGAATAGTTCGTACGATCTAACTAAATGAATATAGATATAACATGAGCTAGTACATTTAAACCTTAGGGATGCATTTTTTGGTTGGATATCCCTAATTTTAGGAAAGGATAGGGATTAATAAACCCTTTTCCTAATTTTTGGTTGCATGTTAAAATGCACAAAAACACTATTTATATTATGAGAATTGATATTTTGGTTTGATGTGTATATTACATATTTATACAATTAGAATATAATAGTAGTTACAATTATTATTAGTTACCAAGAATATGGTTATGTTAGCTAATCCTATACAATATATGATGGTTGGTGATCTCATTATTTTATGTCACCAATTTTATTTGACACATGGATGTGTTATGTAATCTAAGATATTGGCAAGGCATCCAAAACTATGTGTTGTAGTGTGTGACTAAGAGGCACATAGGCCTATGAGCTATATAGTACACAAAAGTTAATACACTAACACAAAACTTGTGTAGTGTGTAGGATAGTGAGGTGTGTGGGTATTTTATTTATAGAACATAATTATGAATTTCACTAAAATATAGGCACAAATAATACATAAGTCATTGAGATGGCATGAAACTTATGCAACACATGGGACTATGATTTGTAGAGTGCATATAAGTTGGTGAGATGACAAAAAACATGTGAAGTGCATGGGACCATGATCTATGAAGTTCACAATGAATAATTCATAGTGGTTATTGCACATAATTATATGCTATGACATGGTACTTGTGTATATGACTTTGAGAAAACCTCAAATAAAAAGTGTAAAAACTTGGGTGAGAGGTGTGTTCCCAACATAGTAGAGTGAGTGAGGAGTAAGCTCAGTTACATGGAACTAAACATGGATAATTCACCACTTTTTGAAGATTAATGGTCTCTATTTCATTGGTGTATAGTTAAAAATCTACACCAAAAGTTTTTTTGAAGTGTACCACTTTTATGATCAACATATTTCCAAACCTTGAACACTTAAAAAAGTTTATGCATGACATGGTGTGTGCATTTGTATGTGAATTTGATAATTTGGTCCTTTTATATGGGATGAAAGTGTTTAAGATCTAAATTATAAGGATGTTATGTCACTACTAGTTTAACAAGTGATAGAGTTTGGGATTAAGAATATCCACATTGAATACTAGGTACATGCCCAAGTACTGAGGTAGATCAAGAATAAATGTGTTCTTACTAGCTACATTTAGAATGGTGTAAGGAATATAGATTCAATTATAATTTATCTCTTATTTGAAATTTATAAGGTCTATGATGTGCATTGTAGCACTTATTTTACTTAGCTTAAGTATGAGAGAGAATCTTTTGAACTTGTTGGTGAACAAACTAGATTTGGCTCAAAAATGTATCATCTTTGTCCACTTCCTATTCATATGTATGTGACTCATGGATTGATGAATTTTATTAGGAGTTATTTATAGGTGTCAAATTTTGAAACCCAAGACATGTTTGGGATTGATAGTGGCCAATAGAGTTGTGAAGAGACGTATTGTAAACATGTTGAATGTAAAAGAGATTATCATCCCAAGTGTAAGCATGCATGATGTTATACATTCATAGGATATGAACAAGTGTGAAATTGACTAATTAAATTTTCCCCTCTATCTAAGGATGAAAAATCATTGACTAATCTAGTTTTATACCCACCAAATCTCATAATGCTTGATAAAAGTGCCTCATAAAGCATGGATCATGTCATAGATGATGGATGTTGGTATCCCAAAATCAACCCAAAAATGGCTAAATAATTCCTATGTAATTCCAAATATGTCAATATATTTTTTACATATGACCATGATATCCATCTTGGAAAATTTATCCACTTCATTTAACATAACATAATGTTGTTGTCTCATCGTAGTTAATCTAGTCATGAAATTCATACTAATAAACTATTATGGTCTAGATAGAACAAATATAAGAGTGTAAAGTCTATGATTACTATTCATGAAATTTCTGATATAATAAGGAATGTAATACTTGATGTGGTGCTCCATGTCTATGTGTATATGCAACTAGTATAAGTGTGAATATAATGTAGATAAAGTCTTTGCCATGCAAAAGTGTCCTAAGGTATAAGTTTTATATTATGGAAAAATCAGGTTTTGAAGGGGCCCCAAAACCCTAGTACAAGGAAAGAAAGAAAGATCATCCAAAACCACAGGCAAAGCCTAAAAAACTACAAGGAAGTAGCAAAAACAGGTTTTTAATGGACTTGAAACCACCAGAAAGACTACCGATCAAAACCCAAATTTAACAGAGATATGGTTACACCAAAGGCAAAGGATTACAAAAAGAAAACAAAGAATAGGACCAGTTTCATAACCAACAAGAGGAACCAGATTATTCATCCAGTTCCAATATCATTTTCATAGATTATTTTCCTTTCATAACAGTATCCTGGGTAGTGGTTGCCGCCATCATGGCTCCTTTTTGTGTCACCTTCTTTCTTGAACTTTGTCTCATCCTTTTGCTAGGTCCCTCCAAGGCTTTAGTCTCCTCATTGGCTCTTTTTCCAATATTGACAGCAGCAGCACAAATATTGGACGTAACTTCCTCCATTTTCATTCTGTTGTCCTAAGGTATAAGTTTATTATGCATCCCATATGAGTCATTAGAGAGGTTAAATAAAGGGAACAAAAATATGGATGATATTGTATAGAATATGGTCAAATAAGTATAAATTTATAACTTATGTACCTTGCATGAGGTTGGTTTAATTTACTATGAAGTCCTGGTAAACTGAGTAGAGAGATACACAGTCTATGAAGTTGTGGCCATGTGTGTCTAACACTATGATGAGTGCATGAATGGAATGTCATCTAAAAGCATTTATGGCCTTATTTTCCTTCACTTTATTTTGATTTATCATTATATGGAACTACTATAGGTAATTCATCCATTTCATGTGGTATGCATTTTCTAGCTTGTTCTATGACTTCAAATATTGAAGTGGTTTATGGTCTAAGTAAATAACTATTTACTTCACAAGAATGTAGTGTCACCATTACCTAATTAGTTGTATAATAGTTTATATTTCATTATCATAGGTGGAGTACCTTTGTACCATATCTTTAAATGTTTATAAATGATATGTAATTCTATGTCCATGTTGTATGAGCACTACACTGAGTGGATTCAGATGTATCAGTGTGAATCTCAAAGGTTTGAAAAAATTTAGACATTATGATAATATTAACTATGGAGAATAATTTTTTGAGTGAATCGAAATCATGCTGATGTACATGAATCTAGTCAAAATTGGCTTTAGCATATGTGAGTTAGCTGAGATCCCAAGATATGTGTGAGAAACTAAGGATAAACCTATGATAGAAGTAATTAATTTTAGGAAAAATCCTTAGTTATATGAGATTTCGTAGAGTAGGCCAATCTTGGATCACTTTGATCTTCTTTAGATCTACTCTAATGTTAGTGAGATCAATGATGTAGCCTAGGCATTGAGTCTATGCTACACCAAATGTACACTTCACTAAGTTGGATTTTAACTTGCATTGGTATAAAGTGTCTAAGATGCATGAGATGTGTTATATATGCTCCTCCAAAGTCTTTCTAAAGATGAGAATTACATCTAAGTAGATGATGATGAATGAGTTTAGGAATGGAATGAGTAGATCATACATAAAGAACATGAAATTGGTTGTTGTATTGGTTAGGTAAGAAGGCATGACCAACCATTCATATAATTCTTCTAGAGTCTTGAATGTTATATTCAATATTACTTTAGTAATATGAAGGTGATCTTCTCAGCATTAGTGAAATAATTGATGAAGAAGTATGCCATAAGTTATCAAATCTAGGAATATAATGCTTTATAATTTATCTTTCCTTCAAGTAGATGGATGTTGAGATTGACTTGAACCTTGAATGGGTTTTTTTTCTAAAATTATTTTTGAAAAAATTATGGAGGTGTGGTAGAAGATATCATATTGAGTTATAACATCAATTCACAAAAGTGTCCAAAAAATTCAATGTGTTATGATCTATTGAATTGGTGATGATATTTCATACCTTGGGGGCTATCTCAAGTTATTTTTGGGTGTCAACCATCTTAATTTTGCTATGATGTTATTCTGAATATTATGAAATATAATTGATTGAATAACCTTCATTCTCAAGTTCCACTTCTATTTTTATAGGCATATAAATGAATAGATACTAGTGATATGAACCATGGGGTTTAAGACAAATAATGTAGGGGATGAATAATTTTTGGTTGTGTAGAGTGAGTGGGAAAAGCTAATTTATAAAAAAGCAACTAAACACATTCAATGTAGGGGAAGTATTACTTGTAGGAAATGCAACTTTTATTCACTAATAGAGAATAGGGAAAATTGGTACAATATGCTATAATGTGTTATGACTATTTATATCATCAAAATTTTATCTAGATGTGTATATTACATATTTAAACAAGTAGAATACAAGAGAAGTTGCAACTACTATTATTTACCAAGAAGATGGTTGTGTCACTTCATTTTATAAGATAAATGCTAGTTAGTAAACCCCCTAGAGCATATGGCTAAGGCAATTCAACACGTGAATGTGATATGTAGTATAATAAATTAGTGAGGCATGAGAAAACATGAGATATATAATTAGACTACAGTGCATGCATGTATGCAAGCTATAGAGTGTAGAAAAGTTGGTGATATGGCATGAAACTTATGTGATGCACATGCTAGTGATGAGTGTAAGTCTATGAGATATGGTGTGGAAATTTTAGGTTCACTAAAATAAAGTCATGGAGAGTGTATAATTCATTGATCTAGCACACAACTTATGCAATATGTAAGACTACAAGCTATAGAGTGCATAGAAGTTAGTGAGCTAGTATAAAACTTATGTGGTGGTCAGGACTATGAGTTATGAAGTGTGTAATGAATAATGCGTAATTTTTTGTGCACATAAGTATTTGATATGGTGTGGGATTTATTCATGTGAATTTTTATCAAACCTTAAGTAAATAGTGCATAAGATTAGGTGAGAGGTGTACACTTAACACAATAAAGTGAAAGAGGATTAAGCTTAGATGAATGATAAATATGCATGAATCATAGTTCCATTTTATATAGTTTCATGACATCATATAATTTCATTCATATATGAATATAATACACATGGGTAGGTAATGATGTCAACATATACTAATTAAATTTTTGAGCCACCTATATAGGAGGATTGGAAAATCCATCATTATAATCCAAGTTATTCATAAATTATAATAAATTGAATAGGGGTAGGAAATGGTGGATTCAAAAACATATTTAACTCTTTAGCCACCCAGGATCTCAGTCGAAGACATTCACTAATTTGATCATCAAATACATACATATATAGGATCACACTAGGTTTTTTCATTAGTTCACATACCCAAGGAGGAGTATTTATTCCTTTTATTTCTCTCTTATATCTTTAATTAGTCTTATCTTTAATTTTGATATTCTTTTAGTAAGGAATTATTAATCATGTTTATTTTTTAGGATATGCAATGAAACATGCTTCACAAATTTAGACTTATATCTATGATATTTGATTCATAATTAATTCTATGTATGCTTCTTTTTCTTTCATCCTACTCATTTTAATTTATTTCATTTATAGAATAAAGGGGAGTAAAATATAATCATATAAAATGTCAATTGAGGGTAATGAGTTTCATTTAAGACCACCCAATCCCTAACTTAGCCATAAACCTTTATTAGGGCCTCCTTTGAACCTTATCTATCTTTTATGTGGATATAACCCATCCCCAGATGTACAAAAGGTAGTCCCAAACCATATTTTAGGCATCCAAGACCCTATTTTAATATATTACACAACCTATACACTAGTGTGTCCCTTTGGACACTAGTACATTATGCTAGTGACCTTGGGACTACATTACTATCCCTTACCTCTCTTCTCCTCTAGTAGACATATTTTAATTTCTCAAGACACCTTATGGTTAGCCTAGACATATTACACATCTTGATAAACACCAGATCAATATATATACAACACTTTTATCTAGAGATACTCATTAAATGGAAATCATATGAAATGGCACACAAATAAGCTCTAAAACAAGTGGTGTAAGTCAAGGTCATTCATCCTTATTCTATCGTATTTATACATCAAACCATATATAATAATGCTATAATTATATTAATTATATTTATAGTCTGAATTAAAAATAAAATAACTCCATATGATAGTCATACCATCATTTATTTGCATTAGCACTAGCACTTAGATTGGGAGAAGTACATTGGGCTTGATTCCCTCTCGAGGTATTGGTATGTAAGAAATTATCAACATAATGGGGTTTTTAGGTCACATATAGCCTATCAAAATAACATCACACTTTTTTTGTGTTCTTTAAATACCCTAACAACATGGAGGTTTAGGATTTTACTTCCCAATTACTCAAAAATAGGTTAAAAATAGTGAATCAGTGTATGTCTACACAAGGACATACATATCAAACTCAGGTGAAGGCATATCTAGAAGTTCATACTATTTTTTACAAGAGGCCCTTGAGGAAATTAACATGGTGTAATACCATCTAAAGGATTAAACTTCTATTTGAGAGAGCTTCTGAGTCCTTATTCTAGTTTAAGACACTTTGAATAGCTTATGTGCTAGTTTTTAGCCTTTCATTCATCTGTCTCAGTGAATTTTCATCTAATTACTTATTTTTGTAGTTCAGTTATATTTTTAGAATAATAAATTATGTCAATTATTTCACAAATTAGTGGTTACATTTATTACATATTTCTTCCCTAATTTTAATATTCCAACACTTTAACACCTAGGTTGTTACATACCATAAATCCCCTAAAAGTTCAAATTAGTTACAAATGTGACCCACATCATAAAGGAAGGGTTTTATAAGGCATTTTTTCTTTGAAGTCATCTAAATGACAAATTGACCAAGATTTATAAATGACCAGATATCTACTCAATAGTACAAGGACAAGACCCTTGTATATAGACACATCATGAGTTGTGGAATTTCATCTATTTTGGTTTTGGAAGACCTAGGAACCATTGTGTAAAAATGTATTCCTTGCCATCATGTAATAAGGCTCACTTAGACATTTTATTTATACCCATTTCATTTGGTGGCATGAAATTTTTATGTAATAATACATGCTCATTTATTAATAGCCAATCAAGTGAGTCGAGTGGGAAATTTCTTCACAAAATCACCATCATACATGTATAAGTATTTATGGGGAGGTTAAAAGTGATTTAAAAAATATAAAAGGCATGTTAACACCACCAAAAATAAATGTTGCATTGGAACCCATACATACACATCTTACACAAAATCTTTAATGGAAGACCAAATGCAAATTTTAATGTGGGGTAAGAGATGGTGCTAATAATAAAAGGGTAGAGTCATTTGTCAAAGGCATATGGAGAAATATTAATATAAGAGAACATGGGGAAGTTCATTGAAGAGATAAGAAAAACATGGTAAGGAAATCAAATTGACCAAGACAAAAAATTGAACAAGAAAAGATAAGTGTCATGTTAGGGCACAAGGAATAGGCATAATGAATAATATATGACCAATTATTTATCTTTATGGAGATCAAAAATAATGTATAACAAGATGTACATTAGTACTAACACAATATAGGGCCCGATCCATATTTATTATTATTAGAGGTGAGTGGAGAATGAAGTGCCTTAACTCAGAAAGGGTAAGCATGGGAAAGATCGAGACATATGAAATATTGGAAATCTATCATAAATTTAATTTTTTGAAGCATGAATTTGTTAGGCTATTATATGCCTAGGTAAAAATATGTGATAATATAGAAAACTATCAGTTTATTATATGGATCAACCAGTCACTCCTTTTACACATATA
Organism: Torreya grandis; assembly: GCA_037957365.1. Taxonomy (NCBI): domain Eukaryota; kingdom Viridiplantae; phylum Streptophyta; class Pinopsida; order Cupressales; family Taxaceae; genus Torreya; species Torreya grandis. The sequence continues at coordinate 2,095,540 of JARHVA010000191.1, forward strand.
AATACGAATGGGATGAATGTCCTATGGTGTAACTTATTAAGTTAGGATTGAAATTAGAAGAGACCAATAAGATATCAAATAGTTATACCTAAGAGTCTTTTGTTATATAAAAATAGTAGATAAAGTCAAGAAGATATAAAGGAGGAAGGAGGAAATCAATCTAAAAGGATTGATCCTCTAGAGGTTGGATATGAAGTAGAGCTAAGGATATTGAGACACTCTACTTAATTTTAGACATGAACTGGTTAATTTCAATAAGGCTATGAAATTTAATATCCCATTTTATTAGGATACCATAAGAAAACTAGATACCTATAGATAGTAGTAGAAGAAAGGAGCTACTCCACTAAAAGAAGGATCCAATTATAAAATGACTCGGGATGAAGTCATTGGACTACATCAAGTATGGATTGGTAGATTCCAAAAAATGTCATAGAATACATGGATGAATTATAAGGAGCACATGTGTGGAGTTGATCTAAAACACCAAAGATGATGAGTCAAATTTGGTGAGAGAAAGCACATCATAAAGGAAGTTGATCATGCCATGATATAAATAAGTTCAAGTGGTGTTGTGAATCTTGAGTAATTAGGGAATATGAGGATAATATCAAGTGGTGATCCAAGGAAATAAGACCAAACAAATATTTACTACCAATTCAAATATCATTTAGTTAGACTCATCAAGAGCTAACATGAAGTAAATAAGGGTTGGATCTAGGTAGGATGAAATGGGAGACCCCCCAAAAAGTTTTACTCTATATTTAAGGAAACCCCAATGGCACACTATAATGAGATACGTTTCCCTCTCTAAATATATTTTATTAAATGTTCAGTACACTAATCAATTAGTTCCCATCCCAAAGACATCAAGAGTTATATCAAAATGCCTAGAAACATGTGACAACATAAACCTTCATATAAGGATGCATGAATAAATATTTCTAAGAATAAAAATTAGGAAAGCAAGTGATATTTAAGGGATGAGTACTCCTTTGGAGGGATTTTAAGCATGGAATACTAAGAACTTAACCTAAGAAGGACAAAGGATGGAACTTAGAGTAGTCAAAATGATTAAAAAAAAGAGCATGAGCTAAAAGAGTGGATGACAGGAAAGATACTGGGTGGGAGAATAAATGGAAAGGCATGCATAAATTCTATTAACAAAGGAAAGTGTCTTAAGAAGAGTCATGAAGAAAAGACTTGAAAAAATGTGCAACTCTAAATGAAGTAGTTTCTTATGATAAATATTGTAGGGAATATTATTTTCACAAGGAGAGAAATAAATATAAGAACCCATTGTATGGTAATAGACAACTAGTTTAGTTTACGTGATGTTGACCCAAAAATTAGCTATGTATCATACAATCATACACTTGCATTCTTTAGGTGAAATTATATACCACTAGATGATAAGAATTCACGTTCTAAATCACATAACCAATATCCACATCTAAAATGTAATTACCATCAAATAAAATTTTAGATGTCAATACCATGAAAATTCATGCTACATGATGATGTCATAAGACCCATGCAAAATTATCCATGTTGACCTGGGAACCATAATGGAGATTGTAATGGAAAGTGACATGTGGATTGGCTAGCTAAATATCCTATCATATAATTATTATTGTACAAAAATGAAAATAATGGTAGTTGGATTTGGGATAAGTTAGAAACTAAAATGTGTGTTTAGGTGTAAACGGATCAAAGAGGAAGAAGAGAGGAGAATATGAATAAGATACCATGGAGAGTGTGGTGGAAGAGATAACAATAGATAGTAGAGATTGAGAGCCAAATAGCCTTAGTATAATGAAGTAGGGTTTAACACTGACATTATAATAAAATAAGGAGAGATATGAGCTACGAGTAATATCTACTTGATAAAGTAAGAGTACCTAGTGTTCTGAATTTAATAATATGATCCTTTTTATGTAATATATATTGAATATAATAAT
>JARHVA010000191.1:2105000-2145000 GCA_037957365.1 Torreya grandis
TCACCATAAAATGAGTTTCTAGTGTTGGTTTTTTGAACCATTTGCATATTTTAAAAGGTGTTTTTTATACTAATTAAATTGGTGGTATCAATTTTGTCTAATTCTACTTGGTTAAAACAAGTTCATGTTTTGATAACATGTTTTAATTTTAAAGATTTTAATTATATGTTTTTGAATTGTTTTAAATCTTTTTGCAGCCTATGAATAGTGAAAATGATAAGATTTGGAGGAGAATGAAGAGAATGAATGTATATTAGCACATTTATGGTGGTTTTTGGTTATTTTGGATGGAAACTCCATCCCTTATAAACTACACTCTATATATGGGTGGATTTTCATTGTCAAAGGGTTGGATCTTTATTTCTCCTTAGATCAATATTGAACTAGCCACTTTTTTTCCTCACACTCTTTTTGTCACCCTATTATTATGTTGGTGACATTTTAATAAATCAATGTAGTGCATTTATACATGTATTAATAATTGGTTTCATAAATTAATAGAATTTTTGGAATTATTTACTTTCAATCTATGCATGTCAATGGTGGTTGTGGGTTATTTTCGTCACATTTTCATTCTATAGGCTCTTACACCAACCCCATTGATGTTTTTTCACATACAAGCCAAGTGAGGGTTAAATTTTGTGGATGATTTAAATTATTATGAATGGATTTTTCTTCATAATAATAGTTTTTTTCTCATTTTTCGCTCTCTTTTCCTCTTTTTATCAATTTTTAGCTAGGGTTAGATTAGGGTTGTAACACAATCTAAATCTAATGTTTATCATATTTGTAAGTGTATTATACATTATCTACAAAGTAATTTTTTAATTTCAATCTAATGTAATGAATAAAAACAAAAATTAGATACAAACTAATTTAGTTACAACTCAATAGGTTTGATCATAACTATATGGGAAAATCATAAACATGCATTTTTATTATTTCTTAAAACATAACAAAAATCCACATGAGTGAAGTAACAAATCATGAATTTAATCTAAAACTATCAAAATAATAGAATAGTGTTAAATATAATTTTAAATAGTCCCACACCAATAAAGGACACTTGAGTAGAATAGTCCATTATGTCACGACCCAATAGATAAAAACCTTGGGGAGACCTACCTCATGACACTACTTTTATAAGAGGTTAGATGGGTTTCATCACCCCAAAATAATAAAATTTGTAAGACATTCTAATTTTATAATTTTGGGGTGGTGAATCCCATCTAGCCTCTCCTTAAATGAGTCCTACGAGGTGGGTCTCCCTAAGGTATTTATCTATTAGGGCATAATGTATTAATTTTACTTAGTTGGTCATTGTGGATTGTTTTGATCAAGGAACCTCTTCTAGTGTAGGAATATTAAAATGTATATTTGATATTATTATAGTGTTATAATGGTTTTATAAGGAATGTAGGATTTGTTTTTCACTCATGTGGGTTTTTATTATGTTTAAATAAATAATAAAACCCCATGTTTCTGATTTGCCCATCTAGTTAAAATTAGGATTTTGGGTTTTAATTAAAAGAGTTTATAAATAATTTTGGTGTTCATTCATTCCATTAAATTAACATTCAATAATTCATTTGTAGATAAGAAATTAGATTTAAATGGAGTTTAAACCCTAACTTAACCCTAGATAAAAAAAATTAATAAAAAAGAAAAGGAGAGGGAAAAGAGATAAAAAGAATGTTATTATGAATTAAAATCTATTTGTCATGATTGTAAACATCCAAAAAATCAAACCCTCACTTGGCCAACATATGCACAACCATCAATGGGGCTACTAAAAGAGTCTAATGAATTAAATAATGAATAAAATAACTCACAACCACCATTGACATGCATGAATTTAAATGAAATAACTCTACCACTTCTAGTAATTGATGATATTTATAAGTAAAAAAGGTGTATAAATTTATTACAATTTATTTCGAAAACTTTTACAAACATAACAATAGGTGGATATAATAAAGGTGAGAAAAACAAATAAACAAAGTGGTTGGTCCAATATTATTCCAAGGAGAAATAAAAAGCCAACCCTTTGGTAATGAAAATCTACCCATATATAAGTAGTGAAGCTTCCAAGGTAAGGGTTTCCCTCAAAAACACCCAATAACCATAATAAATCTGCTCAACCACCTTAATTATCTTCATTATCCTCTAAAACCTACCACTTTCACTTTTCAAAGGCTATAAAAAGACACTATTGAACAAGTCAAAAAATTGTAATTATAATATTGAACAATAAAACACACTACAAAAACATGAATATGGTTTCAATAAGGTAGATTTAGATAAAATTAAGACTACTATTGCATCTAATATAGAACCACCTTTATGGAGATGCAAATGGTTTAAGAAAATGACACTAAAAACTCAATTAAAGGAAACAAAATCATCTCAAACTCTAAAATCCACCCAAAAACATATATGGGATTTTTGGCATGATAGGTTTTATATTAAAATTTACACTTTTGTCACTTTTAACCTCCTAGTTATAATCAGACTTTAAAATCTTGAATAGAACTAAGTGGTTACTTAGGGATGGCCTTATACCTATTTTGCACCTAGATCATTAGATATAACTATGCAATTTTAAATATTCTATTTTTTTACATGGGTTAGACCTAATTAGGGTATGTACCCATGATTAAAACTAAAATATTTTATGTTATTAGGATCTTGTGCTAATCAATATTTAAAGCTTGAATAGAACTATGTTAATTAAGAATAAAATCCCATATCCTATTTGGGGAAATATTCCTAGTTATAACTATGCGCATCCCTAATTTCTTAAATGCAACCTAAATAAAATAATAAACCCAATTATAACTACAACACTCCCCTACCCTCTAACATGACCTAGTAAAGTTTCTAAATCCAAACTAAAAATATGGGATGTATTATCCTAGGCCTAAACCTAAAATTGGTATTTTTCCTAACTAGAACTGAACCAACCCTTCTTCTCTCCCTAGAGAGCTAATTAGGTTTTTAATACTTATACACAACTAAAATAAACCTATTTTTCACATAATACCAAATTAGGGTTATGAAGCTTGATTACAACTAAATCATGAAATTTTTGAAGTAAAGATCTAGTCATTATTTTTTATAAATAGAACTATGGATGACTATTACAAAATATGCTAACCTAATCATATATTTATCTCTATGTAGCAAAGGACTTATAATTTGAACCCTCATTATACCCATTGAATATTTAAAATCCTACGTAGGTCTACAAGAATTAATAACTTTAGACATAAATAAAATCACTTAACAACATATACTAGATAAGGGACTAAGTAAAATACATCTAATATACATATTCATGGTTTGGATACCTAATTAGGTCTACTAAGTTGTAATTGTTTTAATCATATACAAATGTTCTAATCGATAATTAGAGTAAGTTTTTCTCATACTCAAAAATATTTTCAATGAGGTAGAATTAGTTGAAGGGGTGACCTAGGGAGTAAATGTAAAATATGAAAATGAGTCACACAAACTTGATCATCTCAATGATTTAGGCCTCAAAGACCAAAAGGGCATATAAATTGAAGTTACCCCTTGAAGTGACCAAAGAAAGCTGAGACAGCTAGAGATCAAGGCTTAGATATCACATAAAATTTTAATAAGACTTCACTTTGGGTTCAACTACTTTATATGATAATTTGTTGTTTAGAATTGGTCATCATGATGGGTCTAATTTTGGGAGCTAGAATGGTAGAGAAACTAAGATGAAATCTTGGAGTAGGCTAAGAGACCTAAATAAGATAGGTTTCAAATGTAAATTGGGAGGTCAAAATACAACTTTCACTTTAAGTATATTATAAAAAAAATTCTCACACAAACATGGTATTTCACACAATGATGATTATGGATCCTATTTAGGCATGTAGATTGAGATAACCTACCAAACTAAATTAAGAGTGCTAAGATCAAAAATAGAGGTTCCCTAATTCTTAGAAAAATTAAGGTGTGTTATGAAAGTAAAAACAAATGTCAACTCTACTATATAATAATCTTGAGCGATTTTTAATTATAAAAATGTATCTATGAACCTAAAATATTTGGCCAAGAGAATGCATGGAACATGAATGGATTGAGAGAGGATAAGGTGGGAGAAACTAAAGGACAAATTCAAACATTCTCATTAACTTAATGTGTTGAAATACATTAATACCTCTTCTTAAAACCTAAAAGGACTAACTTCTATAGATCCAATCATCATGATAGTGAATCATACCTTCAGAAAAAAAATTTATACATTGTTCTACTACTAGATAAGCATCTATAACCTTGATAATGTTGTATTTGGTCCCACTCAAGGATTTATTCTACTCTTTTAGGCATCCATAGCCTTGTAGAGTTTTGTTAAATCATCTAGAATTGAGTTTTTATAAAATCATTTTTTTTCCTTTTCTTTCCTTTATTCTCTTTCTTTTCTTAACATCTCAATTCTAGTTTGGGAACCATCATGGAAAATGAAAGGTATAATTATATATTTTTCACCATAAATATTCAATGCAATAAATTCATTTAGGAAAACCTAGAAACTATTAAGATGTGATTTTTGTGCTTGCTTTCAATATAATGTCTTTATTGACTAAATAGTTTACCCAAACTTTACCCAACATGAAAAAAGTTAAAATGCACATACTAGCTTAAGATTTCAAAAATGATTCAAAAATAGAATCTAACACTTAAAACTCATCAAATTACTTACACACTAGAATTCCACTCATCACTTACCTATAGGCCACATATTTTTCATTTTTTTGACCAAGAAGGGAACCTATAGGTCAAAACAAATGGGTCAAATCAGAAAGAGAAGAGGAACAAGGGTGAATTGACAATAAAATTTTGGGAAAGTAGGAAAATCAAACTAAACTAACAAAAAATTAAGAAAGTGAACAAGAAACAAAATAAGAAAGGTAAAGAGAGATTATTTAAAGGAACTTTATAGGATAATTCAAGATTATAACTAGTGTTTGAGGAGTTTCCCATTGATAGGCAATAAGGAATCCTCATTAGTTAGACACCTAATATAAAATGTGTTCATGTTTAATATTTTGATAAGATTAGTAAAAATCATATAATTGGGACATGTATTTATGTATACATTGACCTCTATGCTCATGAACATTGTTGGGATCCTATCTTATTATAATATTTTCACTCCAACATGTCTTACACCCAGGTATGGGGAGATAATTCTATCAAGAGGTTAACTTTTGGTTTTTTAGCTAGATGGAGGTTGCATCACAAATATTTTTCCAACTAGAAGGTGGATAAACATATTCCATATTTTTAGGGCGTCATCAAAGATTTGAAGAGACATGGCAAGTGTAACACAAATTTCATAGAGTCATGGAGTCGGTGGTTATGATGATAGAGTTACAACTTGATGTTCAGTGTGAAACTTCCACCCTGGAAAGATGATGTTGAATACTTATTTAAGTAAGTTAAGACAAAATAATAATGAGGAACATAACAAAAATGAAGCTCTAGTGGAATAGCTACAAAACCTTTCTTTTTATATAATTTCTTGAGTGACCATTAAGGCTTAGAAATAGTATGGAGGCTACTAAGGCTCCAATTATATATTACCAAACTCATGTATAGCATCTAGGTTATTAAAATTATGTTTTAAATATAAACATAGTTATGGACTTTCAACAATGATGAATGTTGTTACATTAAAATGTATTATGTCTAGTTCGCATGTCTTTTTATATTTCTAATGGAATGTGTATGATTATAATGTCACACTTATGATTAAATTATGTTACTCATTATTCATGAATTTTATTGGTTTAGCTCTTAATGGAGTCCCAATAATGAATCATGATATCATCATCATTCTACATAAAGAATGAGTATAGGTCATGTGTTAATAACCCAATCCATGTTTAAATTGTATGTCTAGTATGAGTAAACTGAGTGAATACAACATTGAGAACCTTCAAGTGCCTATATTAACCCCATAATTAATCCAAGAAGTCATATGATTATGGATCTACCTTAAGTTCTATTGAATTGCTTAAGTCTCCTAATTGAAACCTCATGCCATGGGACAACTAGCTCAATACAAGCCCTAGTTCCTTCTCAACAATTCTTTGGGTGAATGTATAAGGCCTATGGCTTATATATATATATATATATATATATATATATATATATATATATATATATATATATATATATATATATATATATATATATATACATATACATATATATATATATATACATATACATATAGATATATATACATATACATATAGATATATATACATATACATATATGTATATACATATATATGTGTATACATATATGTATATACATATATGTATACACATATATATGTATATACATATATATATATGTATATGTATATGTATATATATATATATATATGTATATGTATATATATATATGTATACATATATATATATATATGTATATATATATATATATATGTATATATATATATATATGTATGTATGTATATGTATATATATATATATATATATATATATATATATATATATATATATATATATATATATATATCCAAGTGTTCAAATTTTGAGCTTAAAGAAGTATCTCTATTTTTCTCTTGGTCATAATAAATTGAGAACTAAATATGCTTCTTACAAAATTTTGGTTTTATTGTTGGGACCCATGTTGAATTTTATTGCTATAGTGGTGTGATAAAATAATGTACCAACTTTATGTCAAAAAAATTAAACACCAATTGTAACATGTGTAATATAGTTTTGAGTTGAATAATGAAACCTATAAAGGATAAAATTTGAGAAAATGTACTCATGATAAACTATATGATGCTTTATATGAAGTATTTTTCAAAGTTACATGAGCATGTGTACTGGTGGTTGGCTACATATTCAATGCATAGAAGAAGAATCTATGTATAGTTTTATGAGTGGTAAAAGTAGTTCCTAAAGAGGATTAAGACCCTAGATGTTACTTGGACTAGAGTGATGGATAAATGGTGTCAAGGAGCCCTAAATAGTTATGTACTTAAGTTCATAGTATCAACATATTTATACCCTGAGGAGGCATAATACAATTTTTTTCACAAAGCTAGAGGCACATTTGTGAAGGAGTTTAAAATGAATCTCAAAAAGCTAATGGTTTATTATGGTTTTGAAACTTTGTGGATGGAAGGTTTAAATCCTTTCACATATTAGTTATATAAAGGGGGATAAGTGGATGTGTAGGTGAGGCATAATGGAAGGGGATGAATAAATTAACACCTAAGAACTAGGAATATAGACCTATAATAAGAGACATCATAGAATGATGGAGGATATATAAATTGGAAGTGATAAGAGGACTCATAGCAAATATAAAGGGTATGAGGAAGGATCCCTTAAAATATAATAGTGTAAAGATGAGATATATAATGAAGTAATGGACTAAGATCAACACTTGATAGGTGTGGAATTCATTGAGTTTCTATGAGATTTGGTGACTATAGATACACTTGATGAACCTACACCCTTTTAACCTATGATGCAGGCCATCATGCTAGATCCCTCACTTGAATAAACTATATAAGTGCTTGTTAACCCTATTAACACCTCAGATTTTAGACATTTTATAGATTTGAATTTTAACTTTGTGATTAAATAGATTATTTCATATAGGAGGTGAGCACAACTACCTATAGACTATTATATTCTAGCTCACCACAATAGAACTTGAACATGATCATAATAACTCAATTGATGTTAATAATGCAAGGTGGGAAAAAAACTATAAGAAGTGGTCCAGTACCACAAGTAAGTAACACAACATGAGTGACGTAAACTGTGACTATAGTAATGATGTGACTAGTACCTAACCCCATGGTTGGAGGCATTAAAGGACCATTTCTAAGACAATAACTAGGGAGACAAGCAACTTTATTATCAATTTGCCCATAGTAGCATATATACTATGAAATTTTTATGAAACTACTAGAGTATCGTGGCATGGAAAATGTTGTAGAACATGCTAAAATATGAACTACAATGGTGCATGTGAGTCATAAATTAGTTAGATCAAAAGGATAATAATTTTAAAACCTATTTACTTAGTCACACGTAGACCTAGTAGATAAAATTTGATCTTAATTATGCCATGGTTGACTATGACACCTTGAAAGATACACTCCTAAAGGAATTTAACATTCTAGAGTTTAAATAATAGAGCATCACTATGATAAACAAAATTAATGAAGGACTCTTAGAGAGTGTGTACTTGTATGATGTAAGGTTTAAAACACTCCTATATAATCTCCCATATGATATTCACCCTTCCCAACATGAATAGTGGTTCATTGGGGGGTTTCTCATGCTATTTTTATAAACACTTTCTATGAAGACTTTTACCAACCCTAAAGAAGTGCTTGGATCTGTGATTAGAGCCAAGGTAGTTAGAAGTGTAAACACTAGAATAAACTCATTTATGGAAGACTAGATTGAATCTATGGCCTCCTAGCTCAAAAATCTTTCCACCAACTTTTTGCATGATGCTCTAAGTGGACTATGGTGCACCGACTATGAACTAGAATGCCATAATAGAACTAAATACCCATGAAAGAATATGTGTGCTCTAATTCTAAAATGTGAAGTCTTTTAAGAAGCACATGATGTCTAAAGCTACCCTTTATTTCAACACACCAAAAAAGTCAACATAAAAATATATTGTCAATTGTCTGATGCATATACACATACTAATAATAATTACTAAGTGATTGATGAAATTGTGAAAATATGGAAGGAGATTTGTGATAGGATATAATAGCTATTAGAGGACAAGTAAACCAAGGGAATGATGGATATGGCCAAAAAAATATAGGGTTTTGAGATATAATGAGGTGTCAAATGGTAAATAAGGAGATGTGCTGGTGGAATTTTCCCATAACACTCATGTTATAAGTGTGGTTCAATATAACATTACCATCATGACTACCCTACACATCCCATGTATTGGTATTATCAAAGGCCCTATAAGACTGATGAATGCCCTAACCTATACAATAATTTGACCAAAGGTAGGATAAAAATAGATAAGGGCATATGAATGATTAGGCACAAGAAGAAAAAGGAAAAAGGAACACTAAATGTGTAGCCTACACACATAGATGTAATCAAAGTATAGGAAACTACTTATAGTGGATTCAACACTTTACTGGAAGTTTTTCCAGTACCTAAGTTATGCCTTAATTATGGGGATAAGGGTTGAAATGAGTGCATACTATGGACTGAGCCAAAATTTTCACTGTACATAGATATAATGTGCCAAAAAATATATTATATTAGGCTATGAGTGTAATCCAAAACTTGTAATGGGAACTCTAATTAGCACAAGACCTAAAATCATAGGCTACCACTTCTTGAAAGAAGTAGGATAGCCAAAAAGTTAAAATATAAGAATTTAATAATATCTTATGATTCTTATAAATATAAGGTATGTTTCCCTTATTGAATAAATTTATCCTTGAGCATGCACATCAAAATCAAGTTCAAGTCACTTCACCATACATCGAAAGGGTGCAATAAGTTTGACATACATAAAATGTTGAATATGACCAAGAAATCTTATGATTCAACATACATGGAAATGTTTCAATAACTTTGACATACACAAAATGCTAAATATGACCAAGAAATATTAGAGGATGACATTATTGATGGATGGTTTGTTTGTGAGGTTCTTATAGACGCAGGCATCGAGTTCAACATATTAACCAAAAATTCTTGGGATAAAATAGGGAGACCAACCTTTAAGACCCTCACCTCATGTAATTTTCATGGACAATAAGACATGGGCACAACCTATCATAATTATTAAGAGAATAGTTTTTAATATCATGGGTCCTGAATTTTGTGTTAACTTTAAAATCATAGAGTTGGTAAAGTATGAAAACTACCTGGTGGTTCTAGGAAGGCCATGATGTTATTAAAATAATTTATATATGTACCTCAAAAAGTTCTATATGACATTAAATATTGTAAATGAGAGGGTATTTATACCTTTTTTAAATGAGTAATGACCCCCTTATGTTGAGAACATAGACATTGAGGATGAGATCAACCATATCTATAACATCACAACACAAGGCATTGAGATTCTAGAACCTAATGATCAAGGAATCCTCTCTTGGGAAGATGGAAAATTAGCCTTAGACACCATTGATTTTACTTATGACTGATGGCTTGGGGAATCATATTAGACCACTGATCGATGATGTTATTTGGTACACATAAAGGTGCTAAAACTAGTAAAGACAAGTTGGGTATAGATTGATAATGCTACCAAAATATGGGTCCCTTATACCAAAAAAAGGGGGAAAATAGTGTTTCACCTTAGTAAGGTCAAAATTTATGCATTCCTAAGATATTAATAGATTAATCTTATAGAGGACTATGTCTGTGACATTGAGTCTTGCATTCCAAAAGAAGTGGATAGAATGGGTGCACTAGTATACACATTGAAGAGCATGGCCACTCATTGGTGGGAATCATAGAATCCTATCTTTCCAACTTGGAAATATGTGAATGAAACCATTTTCACTAGATTTAGAAAGAGAAATAAGGACTTAGACATTTTAGCCTACTTTGGTGAGTCTGACCCTATCACACATGTATGTCTTTATCAAGAAATGTGGACTATTTTCTATGAAAATGACCCAAATAATCTATGGATGCACACCTTTTATAGGACATAAATACTTAGTAATGAGTGTGGTATGTAGTCAATGAGATGCACTACAAAACAACCAACTAGGAAGCCCTTAAGGAGTGGTTTGTTCATACCTTCTCTTTTTATTTATAAAAGGTTGAATTGGTTGAGATATTACACATAGTTAAAAGGTTAGTGTTTAAGAAAACTAATATATTATAGAAACAACTAAAGTACATGTTTAATGAAAAAGGGTTAGTGCTCACAAACTTATTCTAAGATCAAATTCTTAACATTGACTCTAGTGATGAAGATGATATATGAAAGGCACAAAACTAGAATAATTTGATAGGTAAAAGGAAGTTAGTGCACCAAGTTGAGGATAACTTCCTATGAAAAGAAAACCCAACCAATATTAAAGCATAAATGATTTAGGGTAATGGATAATTCAAATATTCACACTAGGAGAATAATGAACCATATCGAGTGTCATTAAAAACTACCAAGGTAAATATCAGTTCATAGGGGAATCAAATATTTCCACTCTAGGTGCCTATTGGTTTGACATAGAGTTGATGTATATTGTTAATATCCTTAAGGAATTCCAAGACTTGTTCTCATTTAATTAAAAGGATATAAAAGGTGCACACCCATCCCTCAATAAGATGAGAATCAAACTAGTTGATGGAATAAGACCTGTCAAAAATCAACCTTACAAAATGAACCCAAACATTCATGACAAGGTCAAGATTGAGATTAATATCATGCTTAACACAGGTGTCATTTACCCTATGTAATAATCATAATGGTTTATCCAAATGGTCATTATCATCAAAAATTATGGGTAAATTTGTATTTGTATTAACTATAGACTATTGAACACTGATTACATGTTTGACCCCTTTCCAACTATGTTCATTGGCAAAGTTTTAGATGGAATTAAAAGTTGAAAGATATACACATTTACTAATGGGTTATTAGGATACCATCAAATATAGATCAAGGAGGATAAGACCAAAACCACCTTTGAAATTTAATGGGCTTGTTTTGTATATAACATGATGTCTTTTGGGATAAATAATGCACTAGCTATGTTCTCTTGAGTGGTGATCACCATATTGAAAGAATTCAGTCACATGTTCTTACAAGTATAATTAGATGATTGGATAGTGTATGTGCTAGTGAAAGATAACTATGAATTTTTTTTCATAATATTTGGAAGGTGTAGGTAATTAAAATTTTTGTTAAACCTCGAGAAGTGTATTTTTATAATTCCATTTGGCACTTTTCTTGAGCACATCATTTGTAAGGATGGTCTAAACATTGATTCAGCCGAAATTAAAATAATATTTTAGATTAAAACATAATTAATGCAAAAATGCATTACCACATTTCTTAGGCATTATGGGTACTAAAATAACTTCATAAGAAATTATGTTACGATTGTGGTGGAACTAGAATAACTATTATGAAAGGATTGCCCATTATATTAGGGTGCAGAGTAAGAAGATGCTTTTTAGGCCCTAAATCTCAAACTAGCAAGTGCATTAATATTTTAATTTCCTAATTGGGAAACTCCCTTCCATGTCCACATCGATGCCTTTAGTACCACAATCGATACTATTATCATGCAACCAATTGAAGGGTAAATGGATCATCCTTTTTAATTTTCAAGTAGGAAACTAACCAAATAAAAATAAAAGTACACCACAACTAAGCACAAGGTGCTTACCATGGTCTATACCCTGTAGAAGTTTAGACAATACTCATTAGTAACCCCCTTTATTTTCTTCACTAAACACAAGGTGCTTAAGTACCTAGTGAATAAGCATATTTTACATGGGTATATTTTCCAATGATTTTTTTACTTCAATAATTGTAATTACCTATCATATTTAATCTTGGGAAATAGAACTTGGACCCCAACCCTTTGTCTTGTATCAACTATGGAAATTCAACAATGCTAATTAAAGATTATATGCCTAGAACACAACATTATCACATCCAATTCATCCTAGAAGACTTGGTGAAATTCACTACATTTCTAACCTTGATATCTTGACCTTAGGCCATGACCACTAATGAGAAGAAATAACTTGTGTTTTGTACCACCACTTTTCAACTCATTGGTAGGGAACTATATAAGCTAAGCCACTATGAAATCATGCACTAATGTTTCCTAGAGCATGAATGAGACTCAATATTTTAATATATGAATTAGTATATTATTGGAGGCCATTATTATGGAGATGCTACAACATGAAAATTACAACAATTAGTCTTGTGGTGGCCAACTCTATTTTATGATGCAAAAGGATATGCTAAATAATGTGATGTCTGATAGCATACTAGAAAAATAAACCATAGTTATGAGATTCCACTCATACCTATCCTTTCTTAGACACCATTTTAAAAATGGTCTATTGATTTTATAAGGCCTATTACTCTAGCTGTGAGGTGCATAAGTGCGTGGTACATTCTAGTTACCATAAATTACTTCACTAAGTGGGTCAAAGTAGTGCCAACCAAATATTGTATAGTTTTAATAGAAGACTAATATAAGAGAATATTATTACTATATATGGGTGTCCACTTAGCTTGATTAGAAACTATGGCACACACTTCATCAATAAAACTATTCATATCCTATTTCATAAATATATGGTGGTACACCATAAAATAACACCCTACCATCTCCAAGATAATGGTATTATTAAGGCATTTAATATAATATTATGGATGTACCTCAAAAAAATATGTGAAATTGGTCATAAGGTTTGGGATGATCATGTGTCATCAATGTTATGGGTCTATCACACAATATATAAGTGCCTAAACAATGCTACTCTATTCCAACTGGTGTTTGGTGTAAACGTCATTTTACCTATAGAATTCTTAGTGTCCTCATTGTGAATTCTATCTATTATTTGATTGGATGACCATAAATTTTTAAGTGCATACTTAAAATATTTGGAGTGGCTAGATGAGACACATGCCTAAGAATGATGGAGCCAATAAATATAAAAGGAACACCGAAAGCTATGGCATGATAAACACATCAATCACAAGGTATTTATAGAATTTGTATGGGTCTTGTTATATGAATATAAGTACTTCAAGAAAGCAGACAAGCTATAAATTAGGTGGATGAGACCTTATATTATCCATAAAATATTAGAGATTAGCACATGAAGGATGTGCATATTAACCAGTGAAATACTCCCTAGGCATTTCAATGGTAATAGATTGAAGGCAAAACATCACTAGGATGGTGTTTGCACCATCTAACACCAATGTTCTAGATAAAAGTTTTTTTTTCCTATGACCATAATAAAATTAGAACAATCAAAATCTTTTCCTTAGCTTTTATTCTTTTGTGTTGTTTGAATAACCATGTCACTTTAAGGCTTGAAGGAGAAATTTTTTGGCTCTTACACATGCATAAATATAGTTTATTAATTTTAGCATGATCATTTTTTTAATCTCCTAAGGATAAACACAAATTTATGGGTTTAAGTGAAGTTTGTCAGGTTAAGAAAGTATAAGTATGAGTAGATGAAGGTGCACAAGGTGTTCATATGTAAGAGGCCAAGAGAAGATAATTAGGTCATATAAGATCAGTGTAAGTATATATATGGGGTAGGGAAGGCTAAATCAAAAAACCTGAAAACACATAGAAATGGACCAAGAAAGAGATGCACACTTTCAAAGAAGTAGAACAAGATATGGAACCTAGGAGGTTGAATCGTGCACATGTGAAGCATTGCACCCAAGTTACCATAATAATGGAAAAGGTCATGCAAAGTTGAGAAAAGTGAAAAATAATGACTATTGTGATAGCTATCACCCACCCAATATTTTGTGGGAAGTGACTTTTTGAATTACCTATCACTTCACCAAATAAATTGTTAGTAGAGTTAATGTTATGGTGGTGGAAGAATAGATATTTTCAATTTATGAGTAATTGGTAGTAGATTTTAGAGAATTTTGTGGTTTTAGTAGATTTAAAGTGTCTAAAATCTACCATCCATAAATTTGGTAGATTAAAACATAGTATAAAATGGTAGGTGACATATAGAGTCAAGTTATTATCATTTTTAAGATATTAACACATAGCTAAAAGTTGAAGCCATTAAAATAAAAATACACTACAAGAGAGAATATGTTCCCACCATAGATCCCCAAGACAAAATGAAATACCACAAATATGATTATGTTTTTCCTTTACAAGAAAGGAATACAAGTAGAGAGAATTTGGTAGAGAAATGGGGAAGTAGGATTTTAGCATAATGACCAGGGCAACATTAACAGAGTAGGAAGCTTGACAAGTGAATGTGCAATCACACTTCTTGTGATTATAAAACATTCTTGGCATAATTTTAGGCTTTAAAAAAATCAACTATCCATGTTTCAAAAGTATAAATTTTAGGATGGGAAATAAATGGCTAAGCATAGGTCTTCCATAGGCACAAAAAGATATAAAGAAAGTGTGAGTGATGAACAAAGTAACCACTATGAAACTAGAGGTGCAGTTGGTGGAAGGATTGAGTGTCACAGACATAGATCCTATTGCAAGTGCATATCTAACTTATAGAGAGATGTAGTACCTAAAAGAGGTCATGATGGGGGAGAAGTGGGTTCTCTTTTCACATAAATACAAGCTTAAGGACTATAACCATAGGATAGTAAATAATGTGTAAGAGTTGAACAAGGACTGAATGGTAAACACTAGGAAGAATACCAAGGTAGGTGCTACATTATTCAATGTCTCCATCA
Source organism: Torreya grandis (assembly GCA_037957365.1). Lineage (NCBI taxonomy): Eukaryota > Viridiplantae > Streptophyta > Pinopsida > Cupressales > Taxaceae > Torreya > Torreya grandis. The sequence continues at coordinate 2,120,485 of JARHVA010000191.1, forward strand.
GAGATAAATTTGAAACCATAGGTACCACATACATATTTGAGATACAAAGCTTTGGCAAGTTGACATACTTGGTACATTTCATCTTTTCATAAATACACAATAATTGATTCTACTTTATTGGACAACATATGAGGATTTATATAAACCTCATTAATAGAATCATAGGGATACCTAGGGTATGGGTAGACATAATATAGATGGTGGAGGATGAGGTGGAGGTAGAAAGGGTTGTAAAGATCCTAGGATACTACAAGTTAAGGTTTTTTATTACCCATCAAAGACTCCTAATACCTAGACAAAAGGACAATAATGCACATTGTTAGAGCCAAATTTGACCTAGTAGCTAGTGGTCCAAAATAAATAAGACCTTCCTATGAATTACCCACCACATTGTGTAAGTAGTGAGATTTAACATCTCCAAGTTCATTTTAGATGAGATATTCAATAATGTGTAAGAGTTTCACCAAGCATGCAAAACCTTTCGATGCAGGTACATGTTGATCCTTATATTAATGGACAAGATAGGTGTGTTGGATGGTGATGATGACCACCTATGGGTGTTCTCACCCATCCACGATTCCCCTAAGATGAAGTACCAAGACTTCATCTACCCACCCAAATTCTCACAAAATTATAAGACTAGGGTACAAAGCTAGTTTGAAAGGTACATAGAGGCCTTTAAGAATAAATACCACATCCCATGAGAACTCCCCCAACAACTAGTGGGAATGGGAAATTATGTGGTGTGCTTAATACATATAGATAAGAACCTATCAAGGTGGTTTTGGTTTCCTTACACATTCTTATCCAAGTACTTCTTGGTGGTGTTAATGATAATCCCAAACATGCAATAACTAGAGGTCCATGTCAAGGCCATGGAATGTGATAGAATTATGAGACACTAATTTTTGTGCCTTGGATCCAAGGCCACCAAATATGAATAAGAGGATAGGGACATGACAAACATCTATCCCTTTCAGAGGGTAATAATAAATGGGAGGATGTTTAACCTCTACTATGAGATGAATCCACACAAGAAAGGCAAATATCCTATAAAAGATGATGATCACCCCCTCCTAATTGGTGATGAAGAGAAGGCTAAAATAAAGCTACATGAGAAGAGAATCCAAAGGAAATAGGGTGACAGTTTAGAAGAGATCATGGAGTGTATACAATTTAAAATGGCCTTTTAAGAACTAATTGCACCACCACCCCCACCCCTACTCCAAAGAAGCACACGACCTTCATGTAAGAGGGTAATTCTTATAGAAATAAGCCAAAGAAAAAGACCAAGGGACATATTTCTTTTCATACCATAACACTTGAATATATGGATAAAGAGGTGAACCTCACACCCACAATAGATGAGAAAGCTAAAAGATATCAAGAAAGGACCTATATCTTATAGATGGGATAAGGAGAAGAGGAACTTGGTGCCATAAATGTGAAAAAGGCCCTACAAAGTGGCATGACCATCATACTAAAAGTGATAGAGGAATTGAAAAGCCTCACATCTAGTATCACCTCATTAATAATCCCTCTAAGTAAACTAATGTTGATACCTAGTGACAAGGCATCTCTAATGGATCCTCAAATAGTCAAGGAGAAAAGAGTGGCTTGGAGGAAGATGGGATTGAGGAATGAGGATATCAACATGTTTTTTGGCACTTGAATATAAATGTAAGCTTGATTAAGAGAATAAAAATGGAAAGTTAGTAAAAAGTGCCAAAAGGGTTCTTATAAGCATATGACTGACAATTGAAGTGGTTAGACAAATTCCAAGTGACCCCATTAGGAAGTTAAGAGAATCTACATGAGAGGCACACCCAAGTAGTGAAGGTGTGTTTAAATATAAATAAGGCAATACTATCTCCTTAGAACAATAAATAAAGATGGTGGATGAGCCCCAGTAGAAAAATAGGGTGACACTATCGCCAAAGGAATCACCTTGGAGAAAAGTATTAAAATACCCTAAGATGAAGAAATAGATGAGGGGGAGAAGGCTGACGAAGCAACCCCCAAGGACCAAACAAGTGAATCCTTAGAGGAGAGTGATGAAGAGAGTTATAGTGATAGTAAAGAGGAATAAGAAATAGATAAATTTGTCATTGAGAAGGATCATAGAGAGAAAAACATAAGCGAAATGACATAAAAGAATTAAGGGTATGAATATCTTTACATGTATAAACAACTCTCATTTATGATATACCACTATTTGGATAATCCCCAATTTGAGGCACTTAGATTGGTTACTTTGAGCTTGGAATATCCTAAAGAAAGGGAAGACTCCATTCTTATTGACCCTCATTACATGAACCTAGTCCAATTTAAGAATGCACTAATAATGTTGGCCACTAAAGTAATGCACTAGAACATCATCAATGATGAAAAGGTGAGGAACTAGAAGAGGATACTCAAGGAATCCAATGATGCGGTAAAAGATAACATGTTTAAGTTTCAACAGATTTTTGAGCATGTGGAGGTGGTAAAACCATCTCTTTTGGTCAGTATCAATACTTTAGACCTTTAAAAGGTTTATAATATTTGTGTACTACTGGAGTATATGATCCAAATACTATAACCCAAATTAATTGAGGAATAAGAGAAATAAAAACCCAACATTGTGTTGAATAAGGAGATATCAAAAAATCTCCATGAGTTAAAATACCTATTCATAAGGTAAAGGATGGTGTAGAAATTAGATGACATTTTACTAATTTTTTGCAATAAAGCCTTAGTAATAGATGTGCACCTTAAGAAGGAAAAGGATGAGAAGGATTTGATGATGGATCAAGTATACTCCAAAAGTAGGGTGGAGTGGTCACAAATCATGGGTAGCATGAATGCACTTAATAAACAAATCAAGGACTAGGAATAGACATTGGAAGCACTATTTCATGCTCTATAGACTAAGGCTTATGAGCAATGAGAGATCTTAGATGGAAATGTGAAAAAGGAAAAATCTAATGTTGAGCCCTTCCATAAGGAGATATAAAATATATAAGTAGTTAAACTCACTATTGTATCCTTTGAGATAGATAGTGCCACACAAGAAATAAAGCTAACTATTTAGGTATTTGAAGACTTTAGTGACAAACTCTTGGATAATGCACCTAAGTTTTATGTTCTCAAGAGTTTGATAGCTTAGTATAAAGATGGACTAAAGTTTTTTTATGGGGTAAATGTTGGGCCCCTAATCCATTAGTAAATATTAATGCTAACATGACTTCCACCTAGGTATAGGAAGATAATTTTATCAAGTGGTTAGCCTTTAGGTTTTATATCTAGTAAGAGGTTACAGTGTAAATCTTACACCAAATGGTAAGTGGCTCATCATATTATATATTTTTAGTGAATCATCAAATATTTGTATAGACATGTTACTTGTGGCATAGATTTCATAGATTCATGGATCTGATTGTTATGATGACATAGTTCTAGATCGATGCTCAGTATGCAACTTTCACCTTATAGAATATGATATTAAAGGCTTATTTAAGGAACTCAATCCAAAAAAATAAGAATGAGGTTAATAATTATATCAAAGATATGGTGGAATAACTATAAAATGTTGCTTTGTAAAGGATTTATCTAAAAACCATTAATGCTTATAGATAGTATATAGGCCGCTAACGATATAATTATTATGCCTAAGATTATTAGTGAGTCTCTTAGTTTTTAACATTATTTTTTTAATATAAAATTGGTTATGGACATTGAACAATGATGAATTCTTGTACATTAAAATGGATTGTGTCTGGTTCACATGTCTTTTTGTAGTACTAATGTAATGTGTATGGTTGTAATGTCACACTTACAATTAAATTATGTTACTTAATATTCATGAATGTTATTATTTATATTATTAATGGAGTAATAATAAATAATCATGATGTCATCATCATTTTTCATAAGGAATGAATATATGTCCTATGCTAATAACCCAATCTATGTTTAAATGACACGTCTAGTATAAAAAATCAGAGTGAAATCAGCCTTATGACCTTTTAATAACCTATATAAACCCCAAGATTAATACAAGAAATTCCTATGCCTATGGATCTTCCTTAAGCTCTATTAAATTGCTTGAGTCCCATAATTGAAGCCTCACACCATGGTACAACTAGCCTAATATGGGCCCTAGTTATTTATAAACTATGATTTGGGTGAGTGCATAAGGCCTATTCCTTATGTGGATTTATGTTGGTGTAGTTGAGTGATAAAAATTTGAGCATAAAGGGAGTAACCCATACTTATGCCTAGTCTTAGTAAACCAAAAACTAACTAGACTTCCTACAATAAAAACTATCACATACAGTTCTATCTATATTATTTCCAAGTGAATTAAGTAAAATTTTAGAATTAAATTCAACAATGTACTTATAACTAACTTGAAAAAATAAACTTTGTATAGGTTTGGAGGAATACCTCTACTCATACATAGAATTAAAGTGAGTGATAGGGTGGGGTATCAAAATATACAAGATTGACATACATAATCAACTTGGTAGAGGTAGGTTCTTGTTAGTATCCGATCAATGAATCCATTTTTGGTTCCTCTTTGACTCATATAGATGCTTTGATGGCATCATCTTTGTCATTTAAATTATCCTTAGCATTTTATCTTGGTTCTTCCCATGTCAAGGACATTATAAATTTATCATAAATGGTATACATATGTAGGGAGCTACATTAAATCACTACATCTTTATCTATAATTCTCACCAATCTAATCTCCTCATTCTAACCACTAAACTCATGACCATGCATTTCTATCTTGGTTACGTACATTATTTTGAGTAGCACATGATTGCACTCATATTCCAGAGGTTGTTATAAAATATTTAAACCTTCATAAGTGAGATTAGTATCCTAATGTTGTTCTTATTTCCACCTATTATCAATAATGTATATTTGTTATTCTTTAGTGCTGAGTAATATCATGACTTCACCTTTTTGGTTTAGGCCAATCAAATCAAAGGTAATTCTTCTTTAGGGTGAGAGATCTTCCATTTTTACCTCTTCTAACATTCCTTATTCATGTAGATAATTAATTTCATCATTAGCTTTTTCATTACACCCATATCATATGCATAACATACATCCTCTTCTTCTAGTTACCCCAAATCTTCTATTTATTATTCTAATTGATTAAAAGAGATATCTATATCTTTAACTTGTGTGGGTATTTGATGCCATTCTAATTCTCAACCAATAGGTTTCTTGAAATAACTATTGACTTTTCAGCATCTAACTCATCTTCATCACTACTATCAAGGATAAGTTATTATTTATAGAATGATACATTCTCGGTTGCTTTAATAAGTTCAAAATTAGTCTCATTTATATGTCTATATATAATACATTATGAACTTTAGAATGCAGTCTCATACACTAGTTCAAGTATTGATTATTGAGAATCTCCTATAAAAAATGGCACTTGATTAGTAAAAGCACCGAAAGACACTTGATCACTAACACAAAGAAAAGCATCCTACTAAATAAATAATTATTTGACATGATTATACACATTAAATTAATAGTTAGGGTTATCATATTCCATCGGGAGGTTTAATTGGTCATAATATTGAGGCAATGCTTCATTATAAGGTACACATTAGTTCATGGGTTGGCTTATAAGCAAGTAAGTCTAAGTATTTTAGGTGTAAACACCTAGATTTCCTAGTGAATAAAATTGGTCTATATAATAGTAGTGTGGCATTGACTATTGTTCTATTGTGAAATATTCTTAGTAAGTCAACATCATATATGTGAGAGTAGATGTAATCCTATAAATAAATATAGAAGTTAAGGGAACCATAATTTTAAATCAAACTTCAATATAAATTATTCATGTTTGTATGAATGGGGTTTTAAACCTCTTATATAACTCATGGAAGTGAATGTTGAATCCAATAATGTATTCATTGGGCTCCCTACTAGTTATAGAAAATTGGTAGTATAGGGAAATAGGGTTAATGGGCACAATAAATTGGTTAATAAATAAGCTTTCAGAGATATACCATGAGGAAATTAACCCATACAACAAGCCAAGGTACCATTTGTATGCATCCCTATCTAAATATTAGGGAAAAAACTAGAAATTAATGTCTTTATGTTAGATTTGAGTCTTAATTATGGCATGCTTGAATTTCTAAATGTGTTCTTCTACCTTACAAATCCCACCATGTGTGTATTTTTAATATAATTCATCAGGATCCCTAGGTAATTCATGAATGGTTCCTAAACTCTTTATATGGTATCCACCTCCACCTAGCTAGGAAAAATCCATAGGTGGATTTAAAATTTAATTTTACAGTCTTAGAATGTAGAATATTATTTTGGGAAAAGTTTCTAAAGTTAAAGTTTGAAATTTTCAACTTATGTTTTAGTTTAATCCCTCCTAATTTTATCTTATTGACATGTGTTTTAAGCATATAATGGGTTGGGATAATCCTAAAATATAATTAAAATACTATAATTAAATATAAACTGTAAACTAATCCCAATATGCCCTCCTTCTAGTGTTATAATTTTTCACATGTGTTTTAAGCATGCAACGGGGTGCGGGAAGCATAAAGGAGTGGATGATAATTTTATAACATATAATTATTATGAGATACTTCAAATAGGATTTCATTCTAGTGCTAAAACTATTATGTATTTCAATAATGCAACAAGGTGGTGAAAGTGTAAATAAGGGGCCAAACAACCAACATGAATGATAAATATGAGATATTCTTAATCACCCTCCTTTTAACAATAGAAATATTAATGTGTCACTTGGCATGGATCCCAAAATTTTGGATTTCATTGTAGTGAATCTCATCTATCCTCTTTCTAAGGAGTCTCATAATGTCGGTCTCCCTATTGTCTTTATCTACCAGTTCATAGTGTATTGATTTCACTCAGTCATTCAATGTGATCTATTTTGGTCAAGGGGACTTTCCTAGTTTAGGAATATTTAAAATTTAATTTTTTTATTCTTGTATTTATGTAGGTTAGAAGTAAATTTGAGTTTAAGTTTATTTTTCATGTGGGTTTCTAATGTGTTTTAAGAAGCAAAAATAAAATTGCATTTTCATGCTCTACCCATGTGTTAAAATTAGCATTTATGGGTTTGTTCAATTGAGTGTGCGGATGATTTAAAGGGTTTGTTACATGAATTTGATGTCCTATTAATGGTATTAAAAAACCCTTTAAATCATCCACACACTCAATTGAGTAAACCCATGAATGCTAATTTTAACACATGGGTAGAGCATGAAAATGCAATTTTATTTTTTCTTATTGAAACACATTAGAAACCCACATGAAAAATACACTTAAAATCACATTTCCCCATTTGATTTTGTATTAATGGTATAGAAAAAATCCATTTACACATTCAACATTGTATTAATAAATGGATAAAATACTCTCTCAATCAAGATAAAGATTAATAAAAGATTACATTCAAACTCAGTCCCTAATCTAACACTAACTAAAAACTAATGAAAAATATGAAAATAGAGGAGGAAAAAGAAATAAATCCTAGAGAAGATGAATTCAAGTCTACATTCATCCAATCAAATTAAACCCATGAGTTGATCCCCATTTATACAACATTCACATAACCATAATGAGAACCATTGGTATAATTTGGGGAATAGAGAGGCATGAGAAAATAAACACACTATATCATATTACACACACAAATTAATGTAAAACAATCTTCCATATCTCATATATTAGATAAAATGTTGCTTGATAGCTCAATAAATTTTAAATTCAATTATCTAAGGGAATAGTTTGGTAGCATAACCCCAAGGAAATAAGATGGAGGAAAAATAAAACTCAAAGTGACTATCTCAATGCATTCTAGAGGAATAAAGACCCAACCATTATAATGGTCAATATCTAAAAATATATAACATTTAAATCTTCATGGGGAAGGATTTTCCATCCAAAACACCTAATAACTTCCATCAATTCACCGAACTACCTCCATTATTCTCCAAATCCTAACATTTTATTATTTAATATTTTAATTAAATTATTTTGACTTCTTTTTTACTATTTTGTAGGAAATAAATAGTGAAAGTCATTAGATTTGGAGGATAATGGATGTATTTAGGTGTATCGATGGTAGTTTTGGCAAATTTTAGAGGGAAACTCATTCCCTTGGAAGATTGAAATGTGATATATATAGTTAGATCTTTCCCTTTATAATGGTTGGTTCATTTTTGTTGTAAAACACATTCAGCTTGCCACTTTGCATTTATTTTTCCTCCCACTCTTATTTATCTAGGGCTATGCTACCTAATTTTGTACTTAGATAATTGATTTTAAAATCTATTATTAATAATATAGGTTCTTATAATTACACCATAAAATGCTAATTATAGGGATAGCTTATGTAGTGGAGAGTACAAAAGGTACAAAAGATATAACAATAATATAAAACATCAATGGCATTTGAGAATAGAATGAAGAGTAAGATGAAGCATTTTTAAAATTAACTAGAACCATAATTATTATTTCATTAGATAAAAAAATAAAGAAAAATAGAGTACTCACTAGACACAAACCATACATAAAAGAAGATAAGGAAAATAATAACAAGACAATTCTTTTAATCTCTTTCAACACATCAAACTATATTTTATTACATCAAAGTTTTATTTATAGCCTTTTAAACTCTTATTGTCTCTTCCATTCCATCCTTTTGAGATACAAATAGAAATACCTTTTGCATTCTTCAAATACCCAATTAGGCTTACAAGGTTGAATATGTACAAAAGTTATATAAAATAAAAAGTCATACACTTCACACATGTATTTATCTTATATACTTTGTAGTTTTAATAATTTTAATTATTCATCCAACACTTTCCAAGAGTTAAATATTTGTCTTGTCCTGAGATAAAGTTTTAAACTAATCTGAACTAAGCTAGAAAGATAAGTCATAAATAGAAGTTACAATTATCACTCTAGGTGTCGTTTACCAGTTTTCACCCTTTATGCACTACTTTGCTTCCCTTTCAAGTTTTTAACTAAGTAGTATACTCTCCTACCACCCTTTCAAATTTTAAATATACTAGAATAAGCAGGTGATAACCCTTTATTTATTTTCAACCATTCTAGCAATGCTCCTAATGTTTAGAATATATTACAAAAAAATGAATCTACTAAAAGTTGTGAAATTAAAGTGTGTAAACCTTACTAATATGACTAAGAAGTTATTTTACTTAGGGAATATGTTGTTTTTTATTATTGATAAGCTTCTATCCTAATGTATCCACTATTAAAAGTGCTTATAAATATTATGCATGTGTATCTACCTCCCTCTCTTGTATGATTTGTAGAAGTTATTATTGAGGAAATGAACTAGGGATCATATTTTATCTACATAATGCCTGGATCAAATTGATAAATATCCTACTAAAACATTTTCCTTTTAATGAGTACTTTGTTTACCATTGAAATTAGAATGTGTAATGGTATGTAGATTGTCATCATGTTTTGAAAATCTTCATCTTTTATGATTTTTAGTAATTTCTTGGAATTAAATTACTTTTGCTAAATGTGCTAGATGAGCTCATCCAATCTATCTTCTATCCTCTGGGATTGAATGGCTATAAAAGTGTTATGAATTATTTCATTATGCCATATTTTTATCTTTTGTATGGCTATATCCATTAAATATAAAAAAATATTTGAGTGCACCACTCATTTTATCCATAGTTTCCATTTGATTTTCTGGCATGTTTTTGGCTTTATCAGTAGTGGAAAATTTAGGATTTTTAGTAGCCAAAGATTAATTTAAATGTTGTCTCTAGTTTATCATATCCTATGCTATTATCTTTTCCTATGTTGTAGCAGTGCCTAGGACCTGCCCATTTTCATCCAAGAGTTGACACATGACCTCTATTTCTAACCTAAGATCTTGTCCTTATGTGTGTAATGCCAAAACTTTTTGTACAACTCCATAGATCTTTGTAAGATCTATCAATAGTGTTATCAATTATTTATCTTCTAACATAACCTAATCACCTAATACCTATATAAGTAAAGTAAGATAGGCATAATTGATCAATTGCCTTTCATTCACCAACCTTTCCTCTACCTCATCCATTTATCCTATAGCCTTATAACTTCCTAATCCATGTCTAAGGCCCTCTATTTAATGGATTCATAGCAGGTGGTTACTCCTTCAATTTTTTTAGAGAGTGAAAACTAGTAATGGTGTTTCCATCACAATGGTGTCAAGTTGAATGGTTGTGAATGTCATTGTCACATGATTAGGTGTAAATTAAGAAAGCTAAAGAAAGAAGCTATTTTTTCATGTGGATGTAGCAGGGACATCCCATAACCATTAACTAGATATTATGTTACTTCTTTAGTGCCCTTAGTATGAGTGGTGGTTATTACCTCTACTTGTATTTGTGCATCATTTATGTCCTTAACATGGGTTGTTTCTTACACCTTAGCCTTGGTCTCAGCTTCATATTATGATTTAGCTTCCTTTTCATCCTTAGCTTGAACATAAACTTGGTTTAGATTTAGCCATTGCCTTAGACTTAGTTTTGCCTTACTTCTCCTTTTGTTTATGCTACATTTATTGAACCTCTTATTTTCACCTTTGTGCTTACTCTTGTTATTTATTCTTTAGTCTGATTTCATACAACTTCAACTTCTTCAACTTTCTTATTTTTAGATTTAGCTTCTGCATCTTATTTTCATGCAGCCTCTGCTTCCTAAGCTTTCCTTTATTGCTCTATGACTATGTCTTGATAATTCCATTGTTGAATCTACACATATTCATATTGTGATGTTTTTGGATTGATTCTTATTATTATATTTCCTTATTCCTTTCTTTAGGCTCAAGTATGACTAGCATAGTTTATTGTTCCTCTACTTCTTTAGGCACAATTATATCTATGGGTTCCTCCTCTCCTATGGCATCATTGTCAAATTCAATATACTTAGGTGATTTTACTTCACCTAATTGATATTTTATACCAAATTATTTATCCTAAATTTCATTGGAGGCTTAAGTGTTTTCTTTTATTTCTTGGCACCCTAGGGTTGAGGTTGTTTTTGAGTGAGTTGAGCCTATTACATACTAATTTGATTTGTAAGTGTACCAAAAGAGATCATTATTTACTACACTATTCATGATGGATTCATATTCAAATGGATTCATAGTTAGATGTGTACATGGTTACTTGAAAAAAGGTTGAGTAGGGTTGTCTTCTATAGATAAATCCATTACATGCGTAATGATTGATACCATGACTAGTTATATTGAAAATATGTCAGCCTCCAACTTTCACCATGATGATTCCTTTCCTACAATGTCAACAAGGATGGAAAGAGGTGGTTGATTCATATCAACCCAAAGGTCTTATCTTACCTAATTTTGTACTTGGTAAGTATGTACTAATTTCCAAAATAAAAACTCCTCCTCCTCCACATCATACACCTCAATTATAATGTCTTCCAACACTGATTAGAGCACCTCCTATTCCTCTACCATGATATCAGGTAGGTCATACTCAATATTTATTAATGGAACCATTGGATGCTCAAGCCATGACTTCCTTTTTTAGGTTCATTTCTTTGGTAGAGGTGTGGAGGCTCTATGCATAGGTGTTTTCCTCTTTCATTTCTCTTATTGTGCTGGAGCTTATGGTTGTGATGCCTATATTGGTTTTTATTGTAACTATGTGGGTTATTGTGAAGGTACCTTCTCTACTTGTTGTCCTTGCACATGGTGCAAAGGATGAATTTCAATAGAGGTATGAACCTCATAACTATGGATTTTTGTCAGTAGACTTCATCTTTTTTTTACCATAATAATGAAAAATGACATTGGAGTGATAGTTAGGGTAGGTAACATGTGAACCTCAATCTATATGTCATTTTGTATTTTGGTAAATAAAACATGTTTACCTAAGTCTTGCATTACATCCAAAGGAATCTTAGGATGTGATTGAATTAAGGCTAGGGCTTATAGTCACCATGTGTTGAACCATTACAATTATTCATAATATTGACTCATTTTGGTCCATGTAATGCTTGTGAAGGCATTAGCAAGACAAAAATTAGAACTCGCATTTATAGGCCCCAATGGAGACTTCCACTATGTGAAAAATAACAACAAAATTAAGAAATAGTATTAAATGGTTTGTGTGGTTCCTATAAGTACATTTTTTATATTTTTGGTAAGATCAACTACAAAAAATTTAGGCCAATTTAAATCCTTTTGCAACTTCATCATTCAATATGTAGTGTCATTGATGTCTCTTATTATATTGTTTTCCTACTTTATGGTTTTCTAGAATATCTTTGTAATACATTGCACTATGATGCATAGTGAAACATCCCTAATTGAATCAATAATAGTTTTTCATCCTATCCTAGTGGTGTATTTTTTATTTATTTTTGATATCTAAGTAAAGTGGTGGAGCTATAGGCTTATATGGCACTATATATTTTCCATGATTTAGTAGACCAATTTCTCATGACATTAAGTGTGCATTAATATAGATTATAATATCTTTAGATAAAATGATATATGCTTGATTGTATCGACTCAATAATGTCGTCATAACTTTATCCAACTACTAAAATGTAGGTATCTTGAGTAATCATTTGGTGTTGAAGCCTTGCATTGGATGTTTTATTGTTAGATTTCCTAGTTATCCTATTCTTTGGGCCTTTTTGAAAAATAGAATAGTTTATGTTGCATCTATGAAATCAAATGGTTATGGATCAATGTATTTATTCTTTCTAGGCCTTAGATAGTGAAATAATAACTAATCTTTATCCATGGCTTGATGAACAATCTATGTTGGATGATTAGTCTAAGAATTTACACCATGGCTTGAAATATGTTAAAAAAGAGATATTTGAGAGGTTGATCATATAATTATCTTATTAGCTTAAGGTTTTAATGTTTGGTTGTTGTCCATATCCTTCTCTTTTATATTTATTTTGTACCTAATTTTGTGTCACTATATCATTTGAATGCATTGACCACATGTGCATGAATGTCCCCTTTTAAATTAATAATAGATGTGAGAAATAACCTTGATAAGGATTTTTAGTGCCTAATATATTTAATTTATTTCTAAGTAATTATTATTGATAAATATCCATACTTTTTATTAATCAATTTGTGTTATACATCCACTTGTCATTTTATTAACAAATATACATTGAAACTAATGCAATCTTTTTAGATTCCATTTTATTAATAATCTTACCTAAGTGTTATCCTTCCATTCATTTTACATGTCTTTTAACCACCTTATTTTACTTAATTACAATTCTTGGTGTAGTTGTGGCTAGGTCTCCTTGATGAGTTGTCTCAAGAAGGTAATCACATCTTGTGATGATAACTAGTTTTTGGTAGTTGTGATGTTTTGCGTAGGAGTGAGTACATTATAAAAACATTATAACATAAGAAAAATAAATATAAAAAAAACAACATTAAATTAAATACTAACTACATGGTTATAGTTAGCACCCACTCAATTTTTAGCAAAATGATAGAGATTAAAGATGATATGGATTAAGCCTACAACCATTGATTTACCCTAGTAATATGGTTCCCTATAAATATTTCAACACTATGGTACCTTATGGTGATATTTCATGAATTATGTAGGTTCATTTCCATCTTATGCACAAATTTTAGGGGAATTCTTTAAATCTACTCCCATAAAACAATATTATTTTGTTCAGATAAAATTGCTTAGATCATAGATAGTAATCATGCCATGTATTTTTACCTTTTTATTGATTTATTTCATCCACTATGTTCTTAATTTATTTTATTCCATCCTTGTTAAATCCATTAGTCACTCCCTTAAAGAGGACTGATTTCCTCATCTCATGATCATAATAATGAACAAACTAGGCACAATATATTCTACAGGCATTACTACCTCAAGGCCATATACCAATTGTAATGGAATGAACCCAATAGCTCTCTTATAATGTGTGTGATAGGCTCATAAAATTATGGGAATTTCATCCTCCTAATCATATCTCTAGACATTGTAAAGTTTTCTTAACATCTTTCCCAATTCTTTATTAGATGTTTTTGCTTATGGATGGTAAACCATGTGTGGTGTGATATCATAAAATATTCATTGAGATTCTTAATAGCATTATTGAGAAAGTGTGTGCCTCGATCATTTACCAGCTTAACTAGACATCCAAATCTTGTGATAATATTTTCATATATAAACTTAGTAGCATCCTTCACATTGTAGATTGCATTGGGAACAACTTCCACCCATTTCATGAAATAGTTAGTCATAGTGATAATTTATATGGCATTATGCACTTACTTGGGGGAACTATAGGTCCAAAAACATCAATTACCCATTTATCAAAAGGTTATTCTACAATAATATGTACCAAAGGCATTTTGTCTCAATTGTTGGGTTACCCATTCTTTGATAGATATTGTAGTGTTTAGAAACTCTATGCACATCCTAAAAATGCATAGACAACCACATACCACTGTAAACTATTTTTTTAGTAGTGGATTCTCTTGAAAAGTGACCTCTTATGATCCCTTGGTGATATTCAAAGTATTTTTGGTTTCTCATGATCTAAAGCTACCCTACATAATACATCATGGTTTCTCATCTTATACAAGAATAAATTAATAAGACTATATGGTATATTTCTAGTAACCATGTATTTCTTGTCCCTCTCTATATAATTTGTAGGAAAAGATCCTTATTCTAAAAAATTTGTAATGTCCTCCATGTGGAACTATAATAGTTTTAAATAAATGTGCATCAATAGATTCATCTTTGAGTTCCTCTAGTTCCTCCCCATTTTGAAGTCAATTGAGATGATTTGGTTGCACATTCTCCTATCCTAGATTCACATTGATATAAAATTAGAATTATTGAAAGAGCATAAACCACATTGATATACATCCTCATTGAATTTATTTATTCACCAGGTATCATGATGTTTGGTGGTCCATGAAGAACTAAAAAAGAGTAGCTAATAAATAATGCCTAAAAGTTTAAAATACAAACACTATGGCTAATACTTCTCTCTCCGTGTTTGTGTGATTATTTTAAATAGCTAAGATTTTTCTGTTGGAAAAATATATTAGGTGTTATAACCCACATTTTCTTGGATACACTAAGACAACTCCTATTATGGTTCCTGAAGCATCCACATGTACATGGAATGGCTTCTTCTAGTCAGAAAATAACAAGATAGGTGTTGTTACCAAATTTTAATTTAACCTGATGAATATTGTTTGACACTTTGGTGTCCATTCAAATTTTATATCATGCATTTTATATTTTCCATAAATTTTTATATAGTTTCATATCCTTTTATAAATTTCCTATAATATCTAGTATAAGTGATATATGTGCGTACTTCAATTATGTTGGTAGGAGGTGGCATTCTTACTATAACAATAATTTTAGCTAGATCAGCCAAAATTTCATCATTACACATGGCATGACTCAACAAAACACCAAAAGGTGTAAATAATAGACACTTTTTTAAATTCAAGGTGATGCATAAATATAGACATCACTCTAGCATCAATATTGGATTTACCAAGTATCATCTAAATAGAGACAAGACTAACCAATAATCTAGATATACTTCTAAGAAATCATGAATGAAGTATTTGAATGCATTTACCATAGATTTATAAAATACATTAGATATGTTATTTAAACTAAATGGCATTACCTTATATGCAAATTATTCCCATTCAGTAGCAAATGTTGTCTCAGCCTGATCCTCTTTAGTAATCAGAATTTGGTGATACCCATTGAAACCATATATAAAGGAATAAACCTCATGCCTAGCCATAAATTCAATTAATTCATCAATAAAATGGATAGTAAATGGATCATTTTCATAAGCTTCATTGAGTGTGTGGTAATCTCCACACACCCAAATTTATCCTATCTTATAAGGTTGCAAAACCATATAACTCACCCACTCTACCTTTTCAATTGGATAAATAATTCTAGCTTCTTGAATTTGATCTAGTTAATTATTTACTTTAGTTTTCATATTAAGATTGATCTTGTAAGGTCATTTTCTAATCAGGTGCACACATTACTTTAACTCAATATACATTTCTTGAAGAGATGGATATATGCCTTTTACCTCTTAGAATGTTGTTAGAAACAATATTGATAATATATTAGTAGATTTAGGGCCTTAGAGATCTACTTTTGTCTCCAATAATCTCCCACTATTGTAAGGGTCACTTCTATCCCAATATTTTCTTGAATATTTCATAATGGTTCTTAATATATATTACTTGATCCACTAGGAATAGTGTCTTATAGAATGTATTTGACTTCCCATTGAGAAAATGTCAATATTGCAAAATTTATCCTCTTATACTTGCTTTATGATTTGTAATAGTATTGACTCCTTTTCATGTTGTGCTTCAAATAATCTCTAATTCAAGATCCCCATCACTATCACTAGATTCTATCAAATTATTATTTATTTTATTACATGGGTAACCCTGGAGATATTTTTTTTATTAGATTTTTAATTGTGTACTACATGATTTAAATCATGTGTAGCTTATTGATAATTGGATGATACAACAACATTTGTTAAATCCTCTACATGTCCATGACATAAAATTTTTTTTACAAGGCATTATGTACTAATGGGTTATCATATTCAAATTTAAAATTTTGAATGAAATCTTATTGAAGTTGCACCCAATTTTTTTTCCCCTTATATGCTCTTAATGCATGTACCAAGATATTAAAAGAGGTGAAAGTGTATGACTAAATATTTTCACCCAATATTTAGGCTTCACTCCTTGTGTGGTCCATATATCTATGAACTAATGGATGTGTAGTTCTAGACATTGACCTCTTGAAAGAAAGGTAACTCTTATTTAATACTAGCTAGTAGCTGAAACCTTGTACATAAGATTTCATAGGTATCCTCCTAATGTGTTTATGAGTTTTTATACATGGTTAACCATGTCACAAAAGTTCCTTTTAGTGTAAAGTTAAGTACACTAACTCACTATTCCACTTATAATACATCATTTTCAAGCCTCAATATGAAATGGATTGAGATCCTCTATCATAAAATATTAAGGTATTTGGCATTATATAATGAACACAATGCATAAAGGTCACAACCCATGATATATATGAGACTAATTCAATATGTGCACATTTGAGTCACCACTGATGGATGATGCAAAATCGTAGGATAGAATTCCTTCTAGGGTATGTTTAATGTAATACATCATAGTTGCATTATTATTATAAAAAAAAGTCTACCTTAGATCTTCTCAGTGAACATACTAAGGGGGGAACACACTCTTCAATTTAAACCTATCTAATCAGTGAATTTGTTATAACTAGTTTGCATACTAATTATTGTTTTTGTTATGCAATATTGGGATTCCACTTTTGACATTATATAGTATGCACCCAGTTTGTCTTTCATGTATCCCCACTTTAAACCAACTCTTGTCCACATAAGCATAAGGAGACTCTAGCTCTTTAATAATAATATATGGCTTTTATTCATATTTATTTAAAGGTATGACTACTATTTTATCTTTCTAATAGTCTTTTATCTAATTATACATAGTGTTAATTATAATTTGGCCATCATAGGCCCATTTATTACCAATTAAGGTAGGGTAATGGGTATCTGTTGTCTTCATGTCCATGACCTCAATGTCCCATCACAAGCTAAGTGTAGCCACTTTAATTTGAACATCTTCTATCCATAAAATGGGTTTAAGTCTTCCATAATACACTAATCTTAATGTTACTAGACTACAACTTAGATTTGATCAACCAATGGCTTCCCATGTTCAGCAAGGAATCATATTGATTATACTATTGAATTCAGATACTATGTTTATATTTTTTTATCTAGATAACTCAATATCTAGTTGTGAATCCACATCTCAAAGCTTCTTGGTCTTGGCATACTGAACTACTTTATTAACCCTTTTTTCTCCTCATTGTGCACACTCCAGGATATTGTGTAGGATAACTATGATATTAAGGGGTATATCCTCATTCGATAATGTAATGAGTAGTTTCATTAGATTCATAAAAGTGGTCACAGTGCCTTATTGCTGCATTATCTAAATAAGTTTAACATACATTTGAACATCAATATCAATTTTATCCTCATATGAGACTAATTTTTATTGTATTTCTTGTAATACATATGCATCTTGATACATTAAATTCTTTTTGGTTGCAAGATTAGGATATTTATCCCACTAAAATTTTATAATACCTAAATCTTGAGGCATCTCTAAGGGAGGTAAGCCTTATTAAGTTCTATGTTTCCTTGTGATGGCTAGCATAAATACATTTTCCTTTGGCTATGCATTAATCATGTTTACATTGCATACTAGCTTCTCCTTTCTTTGTTTATCTAGAATAAAGTAGTCTTACATTTTATGTTGACATTCAATCCTAAAACATACACAATAAACATGCCTTTGAGGATTTATGGGATATTTCCTTGCATAATGATTATATGCTCTAAATATATAACATTACATGGGAGGGCATGTTTTCCAATTATAATTATTAAAACCTCCTTAATGTATTCCATGATATTATCCCATATATCCTCATATATATCCTCCTTTATTCTATTTATATCCATGACCTTATGATTTCTGTTCATTATATCCTCTTACTAGTTCATTTGCCCATCATTTCCCCCTTATTGATGTTGAGGGGAACTTAGATTCCAATTTTCTTAATGTTGTTATAGATTTGTGTTGTTCCAGGGTTGTACATACTAAACACAATATTGATACAAGGGAGATGATGTATTATTATATATTGTTAGACCCTATATATAGTAATGTGGTGATGAAGGAATCAGATATTTGGGTGATAAAAGTACCCATATAATAATGCCTTGAGTCACATTTTTCATCTCCATCTTTGGTCCTAAAATTTCTTACTTTATAGTGGGTATTTGTTAGCCCACAATTGTGAAGATGTTCTTTTTTATATCTTTATTTAACTCCTATAAGGTTTGGTATCTTGTCTCATCAAGATTTGTAGATTTTTAAAAATTACAATACATGTTGTGTGACTTTTGGATATATTATTGGAAAATAAAAAACTTGGATGTAAGATGTATAAATACTCTATAGAATTCATGAAATTCTATTTTAATAATCAGGAAGTCATCCCTATGATGTCCCTCATGGCCACACTCTACACACCATAATCCTAATTTAGGATTATAATTTTCATGCATATTGTTTGTACTCCTCATAAAATCATTTAAATTAACTTATATTTTTAATATCACTAATGTAAAATATGCATAATCTTCCAGCTATTTAGCTCTAATGGTAGTAGACTAAGCATCAACTTTGGTAGAGAACTGGGTTTATGCAATAGTGAACCTTATTCTTGGTTATAATCTTATACAACCAAGAAGCCTTATATTTATATTATAGAATAAAATCAATTTTATTCATCAAATTGGAGAACCTATGATCATATTCTCTAATTATTTCTCCTATTCTTTGACAAATTTCCTTTAGGTCCTGACTCACTTGACCTAAACATTTTTTACCTTAAATTATAATATCAAAAAATCATTAAATTGTGTGAAATCTAGATAATTTAGATTTATTTTGAAAATGAAGTCTAAAGTATGTTCTCCATAATCCCCTACTAGTTCACATTTCTTCACATCCTCTAATGTTACCCTTTTTATGATCCATTCAATCTTGTAGGCTACTAAATATTGTTCAAGATTTGAAGATCCATCGTATGGCATTAAAGATACAAATATATTTTCATTAAGTACCATATGTTGTACATTTCATGTTGTTATTTTAGATGTTTTAATATGAGTAACTATGACTTGTGGTGTTTTTGCACTAATCATTTCATAGTTAAGTGACTATGTAGTGGTTACTATGACTATAGGCTACTTCAAACTACTATTTTTAGGAGTAACCATAAATATTACTTCTTGTAACTTCTTTGTTTTGAATTTATATTTGATTTCTATACTAATCCTTCTAAATTTGTCAATAAAGGAATCAAACCAACCTGAATCAACTTCTATCTCTATTCTTTCTCTACCTTCTATAAATAAATTTGGCTTGGTGAATACATACCCTTAAAATGAATGAAACTTATTTATAACTTCTTCTTGCTTTGAAATTAAACCTATAATATTAATACCTTTAAATTTAACATATTCCCAAGACCTTTACTTCCATGTTCTATTGAAAAATTACTCACTTAATTATGACCTACCTCTACTTCCTAACTAATCCACCTCAGTATCACTGCTTCCATCATCCTCTTTCCTATCACTCCCTTTCTCATATTCTACATACCATTTTCTTTCAATAGCTTCCACACCTTTTCTCAACAAAATTTCTTCTCTACCATCTTTCCCTTATATATCTCTAGCTCTATAAACTTCTTATTTACTCCTAGTCCTACTCATAGTTACTTCAAGGCCATTTGTCTTACACTACCTTCTTTGTTGTTGTAGCTCTCTGTCAATTCCCATAAATTTATTTTCACTTATTTTATTTTCACATTCCATATTTTGGGATCAATTTTAAGTTCCTCTTAATCATCTCTTCATCATCCAATTTCTCTCACATGCATCCCCATGGTTTTTGAAGCGATTATTCCATGTTGGATGGAGTAGGCACTATGGCCTTTTCCACAACCAACATCTTGATCAGCAAAGGTAGTCTCTACAAAAATTTCTCTCTAATTCCTAGGACAAATTGATCTTGTGTAGTCTCAAAAACTATGTATCCTTGTACTATGAATTCTGTGATATAGATATTGATCATAGTCTCCATCTAGTAATCTACTACTTAAGACTAGTCATTATCTAGGTTGTGTAGTATTTCAAGTTTTTCCCTGGTCCAAACTATAACTTATATTATTCTTAGACTAAATCAATAGTATTTTCATATAACTAACCCCAAAACTAAAAATTTAGGTAATTTGCATGAATATTTTTTTTTATAGATTTCACCATATAGGTGTTCTTGGATAATCCCCTCTACAATCTTTCTAACTCTTGGTGCTTATTCCTCTATAAAATTATTGATTCTCTCATCTAGAAATCAATCTATGTATCTCATCCCTAGAAACCATCTCAACATAGTTCATCCAATTAGATTCCATGCTCATTGTACCATTTATACCATAACATGATAATTATAGGTATAACTTTCATAATGGAGAGTACAAAATGGTGCCAAAGATATGACAATAGTATAAACCATCACCAAAATTATAGAATAAAGTGTATATAAAAATGAATTAGATTTAAATAGAACTGGAACCATAACTAGTGTCACATCATATAATAGAATAAAGTAAAATAGAGTACTCATTATACATAACTATACATTAAAAAAGATAAGGAAAACCATAATAGGACAATTCTTTTAATCTCTATCAACATAACAAATGATATTATATTACATTAAAGTGTTATTTATAGCCTTTTACACTCTTATTGTCTCTTCATTTTTATCTTCACATTCCAACCTTTCAATAGTACTTAGTATGAGTTTATGGGAAAATGGTGCTTATATAAAAGGAAAGAAAAACATAACTAAGGATACCAAACTAGATAGTTTTAAGTAAATTATAATAATAAAATTTATGATAAAAAAATATAAATACTAAACACATTCTAGACCCTAGTGTGAATTAGTCTTGTGAAGAGTATATATCAATCAAACATTCAAATACAAGTACTTAGATACTTTTATTTTATCAATTTACTATAATGAAAATTATTTACCAAGAATCAATACTAAAAATTACATTTTCAATTAATTATGTTTCATAATAGAGAGTAACTATAAAATTGTTTCCCCCACATAAGAAATCATTTAACTCTAATTATAGAAGATACTAGTAGTAAAAAATAGCCTTATAAGCTAATACTGAGCTCTCATATTCATAAAAATCAAGGTAGAGCTGAAATATTTCGGTTATAAAGGTAACTTTTCTCTAAGATATAACACAAGGGTTATAATAGGGGCCTTCTTGTTTAGTTTAATGAAAACCAACATCCTTAATGAGTATTACCTAAATATTTTAATAGATTAAAGTTGGGCTTATATCAATCAAGAACTAAGGTTAAAATTTTACAATAGTAGAACATGTTAATAATACATTTTTATTTATGATCCCTTAGTGCTCCTTAAGGGATAAATCCACTAGATTAACTCACTTTATAACATGAAAATGCATTTTAGAATATATTATCAATCTATTTTTCATTTGCACACTTTCCTTAAGATGTTTATATCCTATCTAATGTTATTATAAGAAAAATATAGTCAATGCCCTTAATTCATTATCCACCAACATGAGTTTACAATGAGACCCTGGAAAACATAATATTCTAGGAAAATGAATTAAAATAAGGGTTCAATAAAATTATACTCTATAATTTATTAAGGTAACCCTATTATCTTTCATATCTTAATATAAGTTTTCTTGAATTGTTTCATAGACTACTTTAGAGCATGCAATGATAACACTTACATTATCCAAGTAAGAAATTACTATAATAAGTTGTTTGTGAACAACTAAATATGCTCAGTTTAGGATAAGCATATTAGCCATTTTAAGTTATAATAATTTTGGTTCAATAAAAAACTCATAGGGAAAAAATTGCATACTAATAACATCCATTATATCTAAATTTTATGAATAAAAAAAAAACTAATCATCTTTATGGTGTATGTAATTTTCAAATAGACATCCTATTTTTATGAACATAGTAGGTTTATGTTGGTAGTTTGCTATTTTTATGTTTTTTAGATTTATTTAAGAGAAATATATAAAAATAATAAAAATATTTTGAATGCAATATTTCAATATTTCAAACTCAGTAATATAGACTACAACTATAGTAGTCTCCCTATTCACACATATACAATCAATACAATAAATACAAAGTGACTAAGGGATAAGAGAAAACATATATTTTTAGATATTATGTTCTAGGTTATGATGGTGATCAATAATTGTCATAGGACTATTGGAAGTATAGGTATTATTTTTTATACATTCTAGCTATATTTTTTCCACAAGACGCTAGCATCAAACAAGGATAGTTGCCTCAACATAGGTATCTATCTCAAATACAAGTGGCCATTCTAAAATACACATAAGAATGGATCCCAGTTTATACTAGGCTTACATTGTCACTTATATAACTAATTTTTAACTCAAATTATATCTAAATTTTCACATGATCCATCTAATTAACAAAACCCTAGTCTCCTTGCCTTTTGACTTTCTATATTTTAATAAAAATGGGTCATCCCATGATTCAAGCTAACCCTAACAACATATGTTTTTGATAAGTGCTATCTACATAGAAAATTTTCCAAAGATAGCCTCATACTGACTTTTAGTCATGTGTGTGAAATTATAACTATGCAACTATATGATCTTTATCCTATAGTAACCCTTGGTACAAATAATGCAAGAGTATGGTAGTCCTTTGAGTGATTTATATGTTTAATTCAATACTATAGTGAAATTTTGTAGCTAGTAATGTAAAATAATTGCTAATTAGAACATTATTGATCAAATTTATAAGTTATCTACTAGGACTATTGTATATATATGGATCCTTTGATTTCAAATTACGACAAGTAGTGTGCACAAAGATGATAATAGAATGAATAAATGGGAATAAAAATGGTCACAAAAGTGAAAGATATGAAAAAGGATGAATGGATACGTCTAGACACTTCCATCATGGTTGGACACTTGTGTCGATGCAAGTGTCCAACATGTATGCAGGTCTAAAGGCCAAAAACATAGAAATTATAGAATAACTATCACATCTTGATTGATCTCTACGATAAATAAATTTTTGATCTATGGATTTATATGGTTGTTAGTTGATTAATTATTATTTGATTATATTTTATTTCATATGTTGGTTATGGGATAGCTATATTATGTTTGATTACATGATTTATTTTCTATTATATTAGCTATAATTTCATATTATGTACTTAATGATCATGTTTTTTAATTTATGTAGTAGTATTTAATGGATATATTTATGTTTTAGGATAACTACCTTCATTGTTGTTAGGTGGATGCAAGACAAATCCATCCTTTAGAGTGTGACAAAGGGAGGGCATCATCAAAAATGGTGATGTAGATGAAGACATTGGGGGAAGATATAGAGGAAAGATGGAAATCCACACACACACCATAATAGATTAGTTCATGTTTTTGAGATAAGTGTTTGAGTTAGATAGTTGTAGTATGTTTTTATTTCTATTAAATATGTCTCTTTTGATCTTGTTGTTGTTCAAAGATTATGTTGTTTTGATTATGTGATTTCACTACTTTATTTGTGTTACTTCATTAATAGTTTTTAATGTTATTTATTGGTTGAATGAGTGAATCCATGCATGATCAATATGACTTACCACAGTCTAGTGTATAGCTATGT
>JARHVA010000191.1:2150000-2195000 GCA_037957365.1 Torreya grandis
ACCTTGAATATACCACCACCACTTGGGATAATTTTGTTAGGTCACAATGTCTTTCATAGATGTATATTGATCAGAAGCTTATACATTTCTAGAATCTTAAAAAAGGAAACCTATCAGTGAATTACTATTGGGAGTAATTCACCAATCTCCTTAAATATGTACATCAATATTAGCTAGATGAAATGTTTAAGATTAGGAAATTTATCATGGGATTAAAACCCAAAATACCTTGTGAAGTAGATGTGCATAGGCCATCTACCATGGATTAGCTTTTTGATAAGGTAGTTAAGCAGGAGCAAAAACTCAAATATCTTTCCCAAGTCAAAGATAATTTTAAAAAGTTTGGAAGTTATAAACCAACTTTAAAAAATAAGAACTAGAAAGAGAGGAATCGAGACTCCAAGAATCAATTCAAGAGTCAAAATTCCAAGTTCAATAGTGGTTTAGGGAACATGAAACTTATTAATGGTTTTAAGGTAAACCAATAGTCTAAAAAGAAAGGATTAGCTATAGGTTACTTCATTTGTGGAGGTGACCATTATTATCATGAGTGTACTCAAGATAAGTTGAATAACAAGGGTTTTTCTCCTCAATATGGTACATTTTAGTAGTAGATTCATACAATTATTGACAATCATTAGGCTGAGTATCAAGCTTCACCCATAAAACTATTAGATATTTTTTCTAATCATCCAATTTATATTTTGATTGACACATGAGATACATAATATTTCATTTCTCTTATAATGTTTCGTAAATTATGTAAAAAAATTGGATTCATGGAAAATTAATGGTTGGTAAAGTATAGGAATGATTTTAATGTTAAAGTTGATAAATGTTTACTCAAAGTTAAGATTAGTTTACATAGATTTATTATATAAGTGGATATTTTTGTTATATTTTAAGGGTAATATTATGTCATCCTAAGAGTCAATTAGATTTATAAACATAAAGCTCAAGTTGACTGCTGTCAAAAGAAGGTTGAGTGTTAAGATGATTTTGGAAATTAAACAAACTTTAGGGTGAGAATAGGGTGTTGAAGATAAGGAAAATCTTTGTAATTAAACTCAAGAAATATAAAAGGTAGGGATTTCAGGTGTTTATCATTAGTTTAAATGAGATGGAGGAATCTAAGGAACCATATAACAAGGATTATTTTTTTCTAAGAAACTTTTAGGATGTATTTCCATTAGAATTACTAGGATTTCTATACAAGCATGAGTTTGATTTCTTAATTGATATCATACCTAGATCAAAACCATAATATAAGGCACCATACATGATGATGGACACTAAACTAGTTTATTTAAAGGCTCAATTTTAGTATTTATTGTCAAAACTATTGATTTGACCAAGTGTGTCACTATGGAGTGCACCAATTATATTCACCAAGAAAGATGATACTTTTTGCATGTATAATAATTATAGGATTTTAAACAAGGTGATGATAAAATAATAGATATATGTTTCCATGCATTGATGATCTATTTGATTAAATATGAGGGGAAATGGTTTTTACTAAGATTTATCTTAGATTAGGATATCATCAACTGAGAATCTGTGATGAGGATATTTCTAAAACATTGTTCAGAACTTGATATGGGCACTATGAATATTATAGTTTTACCATTTTGATTGAAAAATGATCCAACAACAATTATTAATCTTATGAACAATATGCTTAGAGATTGTCTGGATCATTTTGTTTTGGTCTTTTTGGATGACACCATCATATATTCTAAGGATGAAGAAGATCATATCCAACATTTAAAACTAGTTTTATAGTGCTTGTAAAACCACAGGTTGTATGACCATTTGTCCAAGTGTGCATTTTTTCAAAATAAAGTGAAATATTTAGGACATATTATCTTTTTGGATGGTATTTCAGTAAATCTAGTGAAGATACGAGCCATGATGGAGTGGATAGCAACAAGGAATGTGTATGGGGTAAATATTTTCATGGGATTAACAAGCTATTATAGGAAATTCATTTTGAATTTCTTTAATATAGCTAATCTAATTAACTCACTTTAGTGGAAGAATCATCATTTTTTCAAGTTAGATAAATGTGAGATAGATTTTTAGGATTTGAAAATGAGGCTTACTTCAACACCAATGCTAATAGTTCCTGATTATAATGGTTAATTCTTAGTGATCATGGATGTCTCTAGGGATGGACTTGGAGGAGTTATTATGTAGGATGGATCAATTTTATCTTACGAATATAGGAAATTGAAGTGGTATGAGGTGAATTATGACCTTTATGACTTAGAACTTTTGACAATTATACATGCCTTACAAATTTGGAGACATTATCTATTAGGGAAATTATTTAAGCTCAAGACTGAAAACTTGGGACTCAAGTACATATTCACCCAACTGAGCTAAATATTCATCATAGATGATGATTAGAGTTCTTATCTGATTATAATTTTGATGTTAATTATATCAAAGGAAAGGAAAATATAGTAGTTTATGATATAAGTTAGAAGGTACGTCATAATCATGGCTAATATTAGAAGTAGTTTTTGATATCAGGTAATCAAATTCACTCTAGGAGATGAATTATATGATCATATTAAGAAAGCATTATAAAAAAATGCTCATAATCTTAGGTATAAATATTTCAAGTTATAGAGTGATGGTCTTTTGAGGTATAATGGTAGGATGTATGCCCCTAATAGAGAGAATATAAGGAGCATAGTGCTAAAGGAACTACATAATGCCATATACTAAAGACATCTAGGAGTAACCAAGCTCATGATTGAGCTAAGACCACTCTATTTATAGAAAGGGATCAAGAAAGATGCAATGTATTTTATGTCTCATTATTTGTAATGTCAATGCATGAAAGTTAAACATGTGCATCCATATAGATTTTTATATCCACATGATATAATAGAGTGGAAGTGGAAAGTGGTTAGCATGGAATTTTTCCAAGGAGTATTGTTATCATGGAATCAACATGATAAGATGTTAGTTATAGTTTTCTAATTAACCAAAGTATCCCACTTCATACCATGTAACTTGAGAGATGATGCATCTATGCTCGTGAAGAGATTTGTGAGAAAGGTGTATCAATTACATGGATTTACAAAGAATATCATATATTATATAGATCTAATAATGATTTCCAAATTTTTGTTGACTTTGAATTGAGGTTTGGATACACAATTAAATTTTAACACTGTATATCACCCAAAAATTGATGGATAAATAGATTGAGTTAACCAAGTCTTACAATATCTCCTTCATATGTATTGTATGGATAATAAATATAAGGGGGAGGAATACATTCCATTAGCTAAGTTTTCTTAAAAAAATTCATACCAATTTACATTGAAAATATATTTATTTGAGGAATTATATGAAAGGAAGTGTAGAATACCAATTAGTTGGGATACATTAGAGGACATGGTAGTCTTTAGACCTAAGATTCTTGTAGAAATGGAAGAGAAATTCAAGACAATCAAACATAGGTTGGCTGAGGCCTATGATAGATAGAAAAATTATGATGATCTAAAGAGAACAACAAGGTAGTTTTTTGTAGGTGATAAAGTTTTCATGTTGGTTAAACCTCAAAAAATCTTGATTAATTTTAGGGAGTTAACAAAAATTTCACCAAGATATGTGGGTCCCTTTAAGTTTTTGTAAGTGGTCAATCTTATAGCATATAGGCTTGTCTCACCACCTAGTATAATTCGATTACATAATGTCCTCCATGTGTCTTATATTAACAAATGTGTTTTAGGTCCTTCACATGTGTTAGATTAGAATGCTTTAGCAATTCTCAAATCTAGGGTGGTCATGGTAGAATCAATCAAAATAATTAACACTCATAAACTCAGTTTGTGAAATAGATAAGTGTTACAGTGCAAGGTCTAGTGGGACCAATATTTTTAAAATGCTACCACTTGTGATGATTATGATGATATTTATATGATGTTTCCATATTTGTTTGCTTGAGTTATTACTTCATGTTATGTTATTTTATGTTGAATAAATTAGAACTTATGTTTGAATAAGTGTCATTAGGATGATGACCTACTTTAGAGGGGAAGGATGTCACATTCAAATTTTTATCTAAGTTGAATAACCTTTTGATCCATGAATTTATATGGTTTTTAATTCATTAATTATTTTTTAAATAAATTATATTTCATATTCTGATTATGGGATAGTTATATGAGTCTTGATTACATGATTTATTTGTTATGAGATTGGCTATACTTTCATATTTTTTACCTAATGATCATGTTTGTTAGTTTATATAATAATATTTAATGGATATATTTATTATTTGGGATAACTACCTTCATTTTTATGAGGTAGATACAAGATGGATCCATCCCTTAGAGTGTGATGAAGGGAGGACATCATCAAAGAGGGTGGTGTAGATGGAGGCATTGGAGGATGGTAGAGAGGAAACCTAGAAACCCATGCTTACACCAAAATAGATTAACATGTTTTTTGATAATTGTTTGAGTTAGATAACTGTAGAATGTTTTGATTTCTATTAAATATGTTTTTTTTAATCTTGTTTTTGTTTGATGATTATGTTGCTTTGCTTGTATAATTTCACTAATTTAGTTGTGTTACTTCACTAATAGTTGTTAAATGAGTGAATCCATGTATGGTTAATATGACTTATCATAGTCTAGTGTATAATTGTGTATATTATAGAATATGCTTTATTTGGATTCATAAGTTTAGGTATTAGATAAATTTAAATAATTTACTTAGTAAAGTTATTAAATGACTGTCATATGTAAAATATTGTTAAGTTATAGTGATTATGTATCCAAGTCAATATAAGTAGTTTCATTGTTAAATAATTAAAGGCAACACCATTATGTTTAGTTGACTAAGGCTTAAATATGTTCAACTTATTAAACAATGATATGAATAGGTGAGGTCATAGTATTAATTAATGAGTTTATAACTTATATGGAAGGTTTATGATTTATTTCATTGACATTAGAAAATATAATGTTATTTGACTTGTTAATATTATCAATGGTATTTTAAAATATCAAAATGATATATCAATATTGTCATATGGAATAATATTGTTTATTGCACTTATTATTTAGTCAAAATTACATGGAATGGTAATATTTGATGAATTTTATAAATTTTAATGCATAGACGTTATTAGGGTCAACAACCATGCATATGTTAAGGATTATATAATGATTATTTTATTTATTAATGATGGAACAATATATATATATAGTAGGGTTTCTAACTAGTCTTTGACTTGAGTAAAGATATACTTAAAAAAACCATTATTCATATTTTAAGGGTCTTTAACATGAGGAAAAGATGTCAAATGAAGAGTTTAGTTATCTCCTAAGTTGGATGCATAGACTAATCCATTATGGTGGTCGACAATTTTTGGGAAATATCAGGGATGATGGAGAAGAATAAAAGGAATGGATAGAGGCATGTGAGGGGGATATATGATTGTAGGTAGACAAAATACTGGAGAGAGGATTCAATATTTCAAAGGAAGAACAATTCAAATCTTTGGCATTGGCATTGGAGGTTTTGTTACCAGATTAATTTTTATTTAAGAATCATATGTTGGTTATGATGAACTCTAGTAATCAAATATTTATGGGTTTTAGCTTATTATTATTTATAAAACTATTTTAGAGGGTTAAATGATGGGCCCTATGGATGGATAAACCCATCATACAACCCTAAACCCTGGTAAAATGACCATAGGTTGAAACTCTTACTATGGAAAATAGAATATTGGGAAACCTTTTAAGGGATGAGTAAATTTTATGTTGTGTCTATTTTTGGAGCCCTATTTTAAAGGACATTTATCCTTATATTTGTTAAATTTATATATCAGTCCAGAGTTTATTCTTGACTAAAATTTTTGGGTTTTAATTGTTCTACATTGTGGGATATTTCTATGAATAAAAAAAACTAAATTAATATAAAAGGAGTAACTCTTGTTATTAGAGTGTATATACATACTTGGTTGATATTAAACACCCTCTTAGGGATCATTTTTGTATATATACATAACATGAAAATTTTGGTAATGAGGTTACAATGTTTATAATAATTTTTGACTATATGGAAATTATATACACACATGTTGTGTGTGTGTGTATATTTATATATAGATATACTAACGTTACAACTTTTAAAATATATTAATGTGTGTATTGCTTTAAAACTAATTAAAGGATTTAGTGGTTCTATGAAAAAATCCTTAGTCTTTGTTGTTTAAAGATTGTAGCATACAATCAATGTTAATATTGTATATGGATTTATGATTATAACCTCTGCATATATAAATTTGTAAATATAGTTGGATGAGTATTCAAATTTAATGCTTGTATTTCTATGTTTTCTTTTTTATGTGGGGTAATCATGTTTAGTTTAAAGGAATTCACTCACCTTTATAACATGGATTATAGAAACATAAGGATGAAAATAAAAATTAACTTCATGCTAAGTTAATTTCTTGTTGGGGTTATTTTTAGTACATTTACTAAGATGTATACATATATTTAATACTATTAAAGACTATTATGAATATACAACTGGTTAAATTGTTATATGTCTACAATACTTTTCAACGTATGAAACAAGGACTATTGGATTTTATAGAATGAAACATAGTTTATTTTGATGTTATTTACATAGGAAATGTCACCAAAATCATAGAAGGATTAGGGGATTTTCCTTATTATATACTGTTTTATTAACTTATGAATAAACTAAAATTAGTTGTATTATGAATGAATGATATGACATTGAATGGATTTATAGTTTTATTGATTTATGTCTTTAGAAATAATAAATTTGGACAAACATTGATTGGTTGAGTTTTAATTGATAAACATTTATATTCTATAAATATTTCTTCTAGGCACTAAATGTAGAATTGGTTATTACATTCAGCGGAGTTAGAAATAATGATAATATACATTTTAATACAAGACATACATCTTTCATAGTTATTAAATACTTTGTTATAAATTTATATTTTGAATTGCTTTTTACTATGAAGAGTTTATAGTAACAAATAAAGTATTGATTGTTTATACATGATACTCTATGGATGACATAATCGATTATAATGTATATCAAGTCTTAATATCTTGGTTATACATAGCTGAGTGTGTGTATATATATGGAATACATGTAAATAGTTTTATTTAGTTTAAATATATGTGTAAACCATATTTCTATATTCAACCTCAATTGTTATGTCAAAATATTGCATAGAAATATATGCATATACATGTGTGTGTGTGTGTGTGTGTGTGTGTGTGTGTGTGTGTACACACACACACACACACACACACACACACACACACACACACACACACACACACACACATATGTATGTACTTATATGTACATATATATATGTGTGTGTGTGTGTGTGTGTGTGTGTGTGTGTACATATATACATGTATATAGATATATATATGTGTGTATATATGTATATATATATATGTATATATATATACATATATATGTACATATATATATATATATATATGTATATATATGTATATATATATATGTGTGTGTATATATATATATGTGTGTGTGTGTGTGTGTATTCATATGTGTGTGTGTGTGTAGTGTTTTATTATGTGTTTAATGTTTAGTTGAAACATTAAATATAAGGTATTTAAATGTTAAATACATGTCATGTGAAATTGATAAATGATTAGCTTTTTTTATATTTGAGAAATATGAATAATGAGAGTAAGCTAGCTCCCTGAATATACCTTGGAATGTTTATCACCTAACTAACTAGTTGAATGTGGGGAAAAGAGATAAAAATTAAATGAAATGGAATTATTCTAAGGGGTGATACACCAATATTATTTCCATAAGACCATCATACTTATATCACAATGAAAAAGGGCATACAAACTAAGTTGTAAGTCATAAAAGGTTCTAACATCAATGTTTCAATATAGATGTGATATGCATAAAGTAAATGTTATCACATAGGATTACACCTATCTTGAGACTATATATTGTGGTGTAAGTGACTAATGAAACAATTGAAAAACCTCCAAAGCCATGGGACCTTGTAAATGTGAGGTTAATCTCTGGAGAAGGTAGACTTCCTTTCACTAAAATTTGATGGAAATTGAGAAGATATTAGCCTTGTGAAAAATTTTCTCTTTAGTGTCTTACATCCTAAACTAGGGTTTTAATAATGGAAATGGTTGAATAAATGAGATTTTTAGAAAATTTAAAATATGGTGATTGCACCAAATTCTTGTAGTGGATCTAAGTGTTGGTTTTGAAAATACAACAGAGAAGAAAATAGATTGAGTTACTTTAGTTAGAAACTTATGTAAATTTTAAATCAGAGGTAAACCTTAACTATTTTTTCAACAAAGGGAAAATATATTTCTTTCAAATAATAAGATAAATAGGGTAAAAATTAACACAAATGATTTATCTTGAAAATGAAATAAAAGACAAAACTTCCACAAAGATAAACTAACTTGCATAACACAAAGATCTCAAAGATAAGAAACACAAAACTCAACTATATTTCTCTCTAAAGGCTACAACTTGTTGTAAATACATTTAAAATGTATAAAATAGCACTGATAATAAAATGATAGATTGGGCCATGGGGTCTGCCCATTTTATATAGAAAAT
Organism: Torreya grandis; assembly: GCA_037957365.1. NCBI lineage: Eukaryota > Viridiplantae > Streptophyta > Pinopsida > Cupressales > Taxaceae > Torreya > Torreya grandis. Next base: position 2,158,665 of record JARHVA010000191.1, read on the forward strand.
ATATTCAAGATGAGATGTAGTTTAATAAAACTTAAACACCCAATTGAAAGTAGATCATGAAAACTAGAATCCTCATACAAAAAAGGCATGTTCTTATTTTGGCATTTATGAACCTATATGACAGTTGGAAATAATCATGCATAAACTAGGTATGGCTAGAAGTGGATTTGGTGTAGCTGGAGATCTTCATGCAAGGCTCCATAGATTATGGTTGGAAAAACTATATATGCAAGAAGAGGCACCCAAAAGTCTCTGTCTTTTTAAAATGAAAGATAATGTTTAAAATAACTTTTCAAGTTACTTTTATGCAAAACCATAGTGTGCAAGACTAAAGTGGGACCTCCAATATCCAAGCCTTTGCCACTTTTTAAAAAAATGGCATATAATTTTTTATGACTTTTCACCTTTTAATTTCACATTAATCAAAATATTTTACAACTTCACATTTAAAAGTTATAAGGTGAAAAGTACATATTCTTTTCTTTCTCCAAAAGAGTCAAAAAAATGCACAACTATAATTTGTAATTAAAATGTCTTAAAAATGATTGAAAATTTTTAAAACATGAAATAGAGGGAGAAATTTATTCTATCTTCAACCTAGATTCGAATTTCTTATCACTTTTTTCTTGAAACATTTCTAAGTATGCATCAAAATTCTTTAATATTTCATGAATTCATTTTCATCCATCCCATAAGAATAACTATTAGAAGTTGTGTAGTCTACCTGTATATCAAATAATTCCCTTTTAAAGGTCTTGATACCATAAATTTTAGTTCTAATTCAATCAATTAACCTCTCATAGTTAACAAACTTGTGGATTAAACTCAAGATGAAAATTGTATCTTTTCCCAACTCATTTTATACTATTTATTTAAAATGATTCTTAATCTACTCCATCTGGTAAAGACTACTAGTATCATCTATTATTTGACATGACATTGAATTAATCATACCATCAATTTCATATACCACATCAATATCCTTATCATGAGCTTCCTTTGCCCACTCAACTAATTCAATCAAAATCCTTATTCAACATTGGTAAACCCTATGTAATTCCTCACGCTCAATAGGATCCTTCAGTATGTTCTCAATAATGAGGGTATCCATATCTATTGATTTTATATCTATCAACTTAGGATAATATATATTTAGAGTTTCAATCTCCTCTTCATAGCTACTAAATTTTTCTTTTAGTATTTTTTTTTTTTAGGATTTCTTTTCTATCCATGATAACACCATAATCCTCTAACATTATTGTGAGGGCCTTGTTTCCATTTGTAATTATCTCCTCAGTCCATTATTTAGTATCCCTTCACATATGATAAATATCCCATACCAAATAAATTTTACCTTGATATAAATTAATTAGTTACACTACATGTGGTTCATTTGATGTTTCACGAGGCTTAATGAATTGGTTGAGTACCTCAATCAACTGATCAATATTTTTTTTGAGCTCATCCATGGTAGACTAGTCATGATCAATCCTTTGGAAGAGAGAATTGATACCCAACTATATATTATGTTTAGGTCCTCTTATTTTCTTACCAAGTTATGTTTGAGATATCTGATAATCTACCATAATAAGATTTTCCTTGGATTTTTCTAGTGGGGTAACTATTATTTCAACATATGTTTCACCCTTATCATTAGTAAAAGTTCTTAAAAAGGTCTTGGGAGTGGATTTTGCCTTATTTTTAACTTCTAACATATCAAATTCTAAGGTACTTGGATCAATAATTACCTTTCTCTTCTTTCCAAATAATTTTTCTAACCAACTAGGGGTAGCCTTCTATGTATTTGGCATGGTCATCAAAGAATTTATAATTGATGTAATTTCACTAACTAACATTATGACCAAAGAAGATTCCTTAGTGGATGATACTATAGCCTACTTAGGGGGTTTCTATGTAGGCTCCTCTTTACCAATATCTTGAAAACACATTACTACACCCAAGTGTTTGGGTTGCTCCAAGATCAACTAATGGTATGGGTGAAGTGGTGGAAATAGAAGAAATAGGAGCAACAAAAGTAGGGATTAAGAATTTGGGAACCCGTGGAAGGGTGGAAGCTATGGAATTAAATGTGAGAAGTAAATGTGTGAGACCACTTAGGGTTAGTGAGGTTAAAATGCTAGGTTGAGAGGGAGAGAGAATAACACTCACTCCATGGGTTGAAGTGTCTTATGGGATAGTAGTCAATATGACTAACTCTAAGGAAATGTATTGCTAAGTGGTGTTGAGGATTATTAGTGATGAAAAAAAAGGATTCATGGATGAAATATTAAATGATATAAGATCTATTGGTGAAGGAGAAGTGGGAGGGAGAGTATAAATATGGACTCCCACTATGGGTGAACCTTGAGTGCTCTCTAGACTGACTTGTGATGCTTGCACTTGGCCTATTATAGTGTGTGGAGTGGTATATGAAGAAATGATGAATGGAGGGAGAAGAAATGATACTTGAGATACAATGGAAACCTAGGGTGATTGGGAAGGAGAGCTAAATGGTTGAAGTGTCTAATATTCTCACACTATAAGAGTAGGAGAAGGAGGAATAATGGAAATGGGGGCCAATGTTATAGGATCTAAAGAATTAGATCCTTGTGTTTCTAGTGTTGTCTCTTCTACTAAAATATCTATGGGCTCATCTTTAGCATCCCATTCCTTACTTATTCCCCCTTTTTTATATTTATTTTTCATTTTCCTCTTCTTCTTCTATTCAAGTCCCACTAATGATTCACGAGGGCCCTCCATTATTGGTGTAATACCTTCTACTTTTAATTTCAAGATATTTTATCTAACTCTAATGGTTTCTCTTGAGATTTGTACCCTTTTACTTCTTAACCAATTAATGGTCCTATTGATGACATGGGTTATCCTATCAAATGGAGAGAAAGATTTGATAATTGACCACCTAATCGGTGGTAGAGGTTTAAAAATGACTTGAGTGAGGTATAGTGGATCTAGTCTAGAAATATAATCATCCAGGTCATCAGGGACTACAGCCAAGTCATATTATTTTACCTACTATAGGGAAATTCTTGAATAGTCCCTCATCCTAACCATTTATTCATCTTCACAATCCTCTCAGATATATTTGTAATATGGCACATGTTCATATGATGCCAAATATAATACATGGGTGATTTTACCATATGGGTACAAGTATGGCCTAGACTCCAAGATCTTTAATGTTACTTGGATCATATTTTCTTCTACACATTTGGCTTTCAAAAGATTTTAGTATGTATATCAACTAATAAAAATATAGAATTGGATCCTTTCCTTATGCCTATCTAAGAGGAACTTATGAGCCTCCACTAACTACCACACCAATTCCAACAATGCCCACTTATCACTTACTTAATGGGGAAGGGTATAGAGATATCCAGTGAAGCCTACTTCCCTAATATATTAATATATGGGAAATTATATGAAGAGGGACCCCCACTTGGTGATTTCTTCCTTTGTTTCCCTTGAGAATCTCTCTTTCTTAATCTCTATATTAAACATAGTGATGATGCTATAGATGAAAGCATCATTAACTCTTGTAAATTGTTGTCTACTAGCTTGATGGTTGAGGTTAGGGTAATAGTTTTATAATCATGTTATCTCATCAAGAATAACACTAGTCCTAGGAATAACCTTCCCTTAGCCAAGATGTAAATAGCATATGATGCCATATGAAACTTATTAGAGGTTTAAACCTCCAAAAAAATTTGAAGGAGAAAATCACTAATTAAATTTTCCCAATGTATGTATTACTTATTCTCTCATATAGTCAAAATTTACTAATACATCCATTTTTCACAATACTAGGCATTGAGACTACTAGTGACTTTATGTAGCAATGTGATAACGTCTCCCACTTCTTCTATGAAATCAAACCTATATATTATCTTAGGAAATTTTGTGGAAGAATGCTTAAGGGTATTAAGCCACTGATTTTTGATTATTTTTTGACACCCATCTCTCTTTTCCACATAGAATTTTGTAGATGTTTATGGAGTTATATCCAAATAACTCTTAAACTCAGGAATGACAAATACTATGTTGATGTAGTTAGGGTCAAGGTCTAGGATTTTTCCACTTTATCATTATATACTTGTCTCCTATTAGGGTCATAATGTTGAGCTATTGTCAATATCAATACATGAATTTGAATAGTTAGAGGAAAATTTGTAGCTTGTGGAAGTCCAAAGTCATAAACACTCTATATCTAGTCATTCTTAAAATCTACCTCAATCCTAGCCTAAAAGTCCCCTAGGTCAATATGACCTAAGTCAATATAATTTATCTCCATAAGGTTAGATTTTAGGTAATAAACTACTTTAGGGCCCTTTTATTTGAACTTCATCTCTTTTGGAGGCATGGGGATCATAAAAAACCCCTCTAAATAGCCAACTATCGAAGTTGGTAGAACCAAGAGGTGCCTTAAGAATGTATTCCTTCTTATGGAACCTAGAGGTGTGTGGAACACATTAGTGTATGTAGTGCATATGAACTAAAAATATCTAATGGAGGTGGGATGTGCTTGAGGTAGTTCCACCTTCCATCGTGCTTTATGAGTGTTAATAGAGGTGGAAGGTGCTTAAGGCACATCCACTATCCATATTGCACTTCAGGTGAAAAGGGATCTTGAAGGAATATTATTTGATGGGAAGTATTTATGAATTTTGATTTGATTAGACAAAATTATGAATCTTTGATTGTGAAAATAAATAGAAGGGAATGAAAGAAATATAGGATAAAACCCTTTATAAGCTCAAAACCCTAGATTATTTGGCTACCTTAGTCAAGCAATTCTATAATGGATGAACCCTAATCCTACTAGTACATATATAAAATGACACCTAACCTAAAATAGACTCTCAGATGAAAACCTTAAAATGAAATTTGAAAACTTAATAGCTTAAAATATTTACAAAAATAGAAGTTTGAAGTAAGAAATCTCATAATAAGGTATCATTTAGCCACATGGGTGATGCATCTCAAAATTCACAATCACTTTAGCTTGAGGGGTACAATCCATACACATAAATATTGGGGATAAATAGTGAGGATGAGGGTGAACAAAGATCAAAAACTCACTTAAATATTAAATAAGAACAACTCTTTGTAAATCCCTTAGTTTTATAGTAAAGCCCTATAATTAATGTTACTAATGGCAATAAGTGGTAGAGGTTAAATATTTTTAGAGTAGGTCCACCCTCTATGTTTTAAATTAGCTAGGTGAGAGGTAGGGATCATTATGTACTTTGAATTTTTGTGAAAGAATGTGCAATATGCCTTTTGACTTATGTTCCCCATGAAAGGGTTTGAAGTTGGACTAGTAGAAGTTGGACCTATTTGAAGTAGGTTCACCCTATATAAATGGTTTTAATGGGTTGGTGGGGAATGGATTCATCATGCACTTTGTATGTTGTAAAAAAAGAAATGTCTAATTTGGGTTCCACTTCCCATGGAAAAGGTGAAGGTGTGTCAATAGAGGTTGGACCTGCATGGAGTAGGTCCACTCTCTATATGAAATTTTAGTGATTGGTGGGACTTAGATCCCACCATGTATGTTACACATTATGAAAACATACAATGTTCATAGTGGGCTTTGGGTTCTACCATATGGGTGTATGGAAATATTAGGAACCCACCATACATTTTTTGCATTTGAAAATGTGGAAACTGTATTGGGAGTTTCATATTTTTCCATGTTTGGGTTTTGGTGCCTCATGAGACCTGAAACCCATGAAACATTTTGAAATGGTGGAAATTGCATATAGAGTCCTAAATTGTACAAGGTAAAGTTAGATGTATATTTGGAGGCCTAAGGGATTTTATAAAAAATAAAAGGGTTCACCCTTACGTTATGAATGTAATGAGATTTTTTGAGATAAAAAATATTAGCATTTTTGGTGACCTCTATGGGATGATTGCCTACTATTCATTCAGAACTAGTAGCCTTTCAAGTCATTAGGCATGCATTAAACCTCATAAAGAAAAGAGCTTAACTCACTAAGACATAAAAATAAAATAGATAACCAAATAGAAAAAAAACCAAATAAACAACTCTAAAAACTAAGACACATGATGAAGCACTTTTTGACAACACATAATAACTCTACTATGTACAAACTTTTTAGGACTTTTAGGAGTAAGTCCTTACCTCAAAATCAATATTTGAGGTATATTCCATTAATGGGGACTGGTAATTCTTTTCCATCAAGCTTGTTGAGATTAAATGCATTTGGCCTTTTGCATTGAGTGATGATGTACAAACCACTCCATATTGCATCAAATTTAGTGTGCTTACATGGTTTTACTCTATCTACATCCCACTTTAAAAATATATATCCTTCATTAAAGCTGTTTATAATTTTAGTTTTATCAAAAGTCCTATTGACTTGTACATAATTCACTTCCAAGACTTTTAGTGACTAATGCCTAATTTCCTTAAGCTCTATGAGCTCAGCTAGCCTAACCATCATCTCATCATTATCTATCAGGTCTAATTGGTGATTGAGTTATAGAGAGGATAGTTCAATAAACATTGGAAATCAATTCTTTATTCCATATACCAACATAAAGGGGGAATTACCAATGGATCATTTTGGATTAATTCTATCAGTGCATAGTGTTGACCTCAACTTTGTATGCCAAATCCTCTAGTTATTTTCCATAATTTGTTTAATGATTCAAATTAAATTCTTGTTGGTGGAATCAACTAGGGTAGTATCTTAAGGATAATAAATTGAAGATGCGATCAGTTACAGATTATGATTTATAGCCCATTCACTAACCTGAGTCCCTATAAAATCCTTAGAATTATCTAATATGATCATGTGAGGGACACCAAACCATAATACTATGTTTCTATGAAATCCAAAATAGATGTCTCGATGGTATCCTTTAGAGTAAATAATTTAGCCCATCACATGAAATAATATATCACTATAAGAACCCACTTATGATGCATAGTTGATGATGGATTGATCATGTCGATAAAGTCCAATCCCCATTGAGCAAATGGCTGATCCATTTGAATTGGTTTGATAGGAAGTGCAACTAGTTTTTTACTACCAGTGAAGTAAGAAAACTTTTCAAAATTCCTTACCCACTGAGGGGCATCCTTGAAAAACTAAATCCAATAGTATCCCACTTTCATTACCTGTATGGTTGTAGTCATGAATAAAAAATGTCCTTCAAATGATCCATCATGAAATTATTCAAGCACTTTGGGGACTTGTTCATGCTCAATACATCTTAACAAAACTCCATTCAAATCCTCTCAGAATAAAATTCCATCAATATAGACATAAGGGATTGATTGAAGTTGAAAATACCTGTTATTTGACTACTAGAAGTCTTAGGGGTATTCAACAATCTATAGGAAATGAGTCATGTCTTGGATCTAACTATTAAAAGGGGGTAAATTTCCCAGTTGAGGTATGTTTTGGGCATATATTGCATCAAGGACTACCTCAACACCTTTGATGTTAATAATTAATTACTCACATAGTCCTTTTCCTCTTACCAACTTTGTGATTTTGATATCAACATCATACTTCATGACCTTAGTGATCCATCCTACTCATTTTTCATTTCTCTCTACTCAATAGAAATTTTTTGACATTTTGGTGGATGACCATCAGATGTACCTTGTTGTTAGAGATCATATACTTGAATTTCTTAACTACTTTGACAACTACATATACTTTTTTTAATATGAAACTATAATTTTAATCATAACCCTTCAAAGATTGGATGAAAAAAGATATTGTTTATTCCAAGTCTTCCTGATTATGTTGAGTCAAGATCACAAAGATACTCCCCTCCCCTCCAAACACATAAAGAATAAAATAATTTTCATATTTTTTTAAACCAAGGTGTGGGAATGCAAGATAGCTTGCTTAATGGTATTGAATCTTTCTTTTCCTTCCTACATCTAGCTGAAAATATTTCCATTTTCTAACATTGTGATGAGGGGTTTAGCCAAGGAGGCAAAATTTGGTATGAATCTCATCATGAAGTTAATATTTCCAAGGAAAATTTTTAACCCATTTTTATGGCTTGGTAATGCTAACACAGATATGGATATAACTCATTTAGGTTTTATTTAAAAACCCTCATTAGACACTATATTTCCTAGTAATTTGCCTTCATGTACCATGAACATGGATTTTTTAGATTAAGAGAAATGACAAATTCTTTACATCTTTCAAAAATCTTTCTCAAGTGATCAAGATGTGCACCAACATGTTTTAAATATACTAAGATATAATATAGATATACTAATATTATATCATTGATCAAACCCTTAAATTCCATATCCATGGATCTTTGAATGGTTGTTCTTATGTTTGTGAGTCCAAAAGGTATTTGCATGTATGTGTATGTGCCCTATTTGGTAGTGAAGGTGGTATTAAATTGGTATGATTCTTGTAATAGGATTTCAATATAACCTGAAGAGAAAATATCTCTTATCGCACCACCATTTTTAGAATTTGTTCCTTAGGTGGAAGAGGGTAGTGATCTTTTAGTGATGCTTTTTTTATATCTCTAAAATCAATGCACAAGAAAATTTCACCATTTTTTTTCTAACTAAAACAAAATTTGCCACCCAAGATGAATGTTTGATTGAAAATATTATATTATCCTCTATCAACTTAGAGAGTTCATTTTTCATCAAAGGTTTAATCTTTTGGTTAATAGGCATTTATTTCTACCTAATAGGCTTCATAAGTGGATCTAGCTCAATAGTATGCTGCACTAAGCTCAGGTTGAACCCTCTTAATTAATGATAACTCAAAGAAAATTTATCTTAACACTCTTTCCATAATTAAATAAAATCATGCTTCTCTAAAATATTGCATACCTTGCCGATCTTAATCGACTTGCCTTTTGAGATAGTGATGGGTTCACAATCTTCTTCATTGAATGTAATGTTATAATTTACACCTTTTATTTGGTCATCTAAGTTAAATATATTTTCCAGTATAACAAGACCCATAAAATATTTCATGATCTACTTGTCACTATCAAAGACCTACTAATTAATTTTATTGTCTAAGATAGAAGGCCTTATAATCAGTTTCACATGTTGGCCACATTCTTTTGTTATTTCAACTAGTAGATTATATTGAGATGTAATAGATTCCATACAGTCAAAAACTTTATTATGTGCTCTTGGAACTATTTGAATATTCAAGGTGATGAAATCCTCCACTAGGTCCCAAACCCTATGTTTATAAGACCTTAACAAATTGCTTTTCATCACACTTTTTTTTATCTAACCTAGTGAATAATGAGTTCAATATCCCCAAATATCTGTAAGAGTTTGATTCCTTTATCTTTATCCAAATGAAGGACATGTATCAATGCTTCATATTAAACTACATTATTGGTGAAATTGAAGTAGAATATGAATGAATAGATGTAACTTTCTTTATGTGGAGATATCAATACAACTCCCACACCTATGCCATTTCTACTTCTCAAACCATCAAAATAAAAATACCTCACTCTTTGTAGTTCCTCATTTGGCTTAACTAATTTTATAATGATTACATCCTACTTGTGAACGTAATACATTCCTAATGTTAGTTCTTGTATATAGTTATACGAATCAAATTGTAGGGCTAACCCCTACTCATCCAAGTGATTGTCCAGAATCTCTTTAACAAGTGTTGAACTCTCTTGATCCACTTCTTCCTCTTGATCTTGAAAGGCATAATTCATATTCACATGATGATTATGATTATATGGTTTGATATGGTCTTTCATGATTGGCTCAACCTTTATTGTAACTCTGGTTCCATATCTTGTTCTAATCAATATATGAGACCAATCCTTTGATCTATACCCTCCTATTTTTGAAGTGAAATATCTTAATAGATAAATGGGAAAGTATGGGGGAAGGTTTATAACTAAAATGTCATGAGTAATTGAAATACTATTGAAAGCATGAATAGTGAGGTCCAATCCTTTTATAATTCCCACTATTTTAATAATAGTACCATTTAGCTGCACTACCCCTTTACTAATAGGTGTATATTTTATTCCTAGAGCATCAACTATTTTATTAGGAATTATGGAGCTACTAGCCACTAAATACACCATGAAATTGTGTACCAGATGCTTCATTATTATAAACAAAAGATAAAAGGGGGGAGGCTTACCATATTTGCTAATTTTTTTGCTAGTCTAAGGATGGCATAAGTTTACCACAAGTTTAGGCCCTTTGGTTGGACCATTCTCTAATATTTGTAAGTTATTCAAATCCCCATATAGTAATTCCCTTTGTGTTAGTATAGATATGGCCTCCCACATAGTGGCATTCAAATTAGTTTTCTTCATTTGATCAACAATGCTAAAGGGAATATTACCAGCCTTTGCTGGAACTTTGGTAGGGACCATATCTTATTTTACAAGATTTGGAGTGGGTACCTTCACTTTAAACTAATTAATAGGTTAAAAAGGGTGGTATTTATGTTATGTTATCTTTTTCATGTTTTGTCATTGTCCTAGAAGTTGAAGCTTGATCCATTCTAGGAAATTGATCAGCTTATATTACTCTTTTCTTGGATCATGTGTTCGCTATGAAAATACCTCCACTATTAAGGAGTGTTTCATCTTGGTATAATCCACTCAAATCATCTTCATACTAGTTTAAGAAGGTTTCATCACTTTGAGTAAGGTTCTTCTATGTCCTCTTGATGGGAGGTGGATCCTTCTTATTGTCTTTGCATATTTTCTATTCCATACACCTTCAAGGCATGACTGATTACACCATTGATGTACATGTTTTTATTATGGGGCTAGTTACATGGATAACACCATTCAAATTCTTAGGCTAAATTATTTTGAATAGCATAGTAGCTTTAGAAGCTTTAGGTACCAGTGATGGGAGAGTGTTTAGAGGTCTTAGGTGTGCATTATATCCTTTTTATTGATTGTTTCCTTGATACAGTGGCATATCCCCTTGATAATATTATCTATTACCTTGATATGCAAGGTTATATGGATAAAAATGTTTATAATTTTGGGTTTGTTTCCTTTTCATTGTCACTAACTCATTACCAGGACTCTTGAGTAATGATTTGACCTCATGCAATTCATTTGTAGGCACAATATTTAAGGTAGGTGTCTTACTCATGGTGGAGATGGGAGTACATATAGGAGGGGTAATAGGGGTTATTTTTATAAATAAATGCATTGGTGGATATGGTGCAATTTTTATAGATTAGATCAGATATTTCTCATCCCTTATCACAATATCATAAGCTCTAGGAAGAGTGGTGCCACCCATTAACTAAATCAACATGGCTATATCACTATTAAGGGCTTTTAGATAATATAATAAGGAATTATTTATGTTAGGATTAACCAATATTGGAATTTGGTTCTAGGTCTTTTGGAAGTGGTAATTGAAGTAAGTTATTTGTTCACAAGGATCTCATTAAATAGTAGTCAATTGATCAACCAGGGAAAGGTGATCACATTTCTCTTTAAAATGGTAACACATTGAAACACCTAATTCATCCAAAACTTATATTGAGGTAGGGGTAAGGCCTTTGTACCATTTAAAAATTTTCCCTTTAAAAGAGGAAACTAAGAGTCTAATTGCAACATTGTCTTTGACCAATTTATGAATTGATTAAAGATTATCAATGTCTTGTATATGTTCTAAATCAATATTGGAAGTCTCACTTATAAAATAAGGTAGGATTTTTAATGTTGAGATTGTTATATCATCATGTTGGGACAAAATTTGTGGACTACCCATATTGAAATCTAACAAATTTTAATTTCCTATCATTATAGGGGGTATGAAGCTGATTAGAGTAACCAAAAGGGATAGGAATAAAATTGTAGGATATACTTTAGGTTGAGGGGTAATGAATTTTGTTCTCTTTTTTTAAGTGAAATGATAATTATAATAAGTTATACATCTTACCTTTCGTAGATGATCTTGTTTGTTTTCTTGGCATATGTCACCTTGTGCTCATGAGTTTGTAAGTTAGTGGAGTCTCCAAGTTCTTTTATATTCACATGAACTCATATAATGGTTGACAAGACTAGAACTAATCTCTATGTAATTTTTGAATCCCACTAGGTGTGTCAAAAACTATTATCACATAGGATTGCACCTATCTTGATATTATAGCTTGTGTAAGTTCCTAATGAAATAATTGAAAAACCTCCAAAACTATGGGACCTTGGTAATTTGAGGTTGATCTTTGGAGAAGGCTAGCTTCCATTCACTAAAATATGATGCAAATTGATAGAATATTAACCTTATGAAAAATTTTCTCTTTAGTGTCTCATATCCTAAGCTAGGGTTTTAATAAGGGAAAGGGTTGAAGAAATGAAATTTTTAGGAAACTAAAAATATGGTGATTACACCAAATTCATGTAGTGGATATAAATGCTTGCTTTGATAACACAACAAAGAAAATAATAGGATTTATTTTAAACAAATAATTATTCAAATTTGAAATCAAATATAAACCTTAGTTATTTTTTCAATAAAGGGAAAATATATTTATTTCAAATAATAAGATTAAGAGGGTAAAAATTACCATAGATGATTTATATTGAAAATGAAATAAAAGATAAAACTTACACAAAGATAAAATAACATGCATAACATAGAGATCTCAAAGATAAGAAGGGTAAAACTTAACTTTATTTCTCTCTAAAGGGTACAACTTGTAGTAAATACATTCAAAATGCAAAAAATATCACTAATGACAAAAAGATGGATTGGGCCATGGATTCTACCCATTTTTATACAAAATATCTCCAAGATGAGATGTAGTTTAGTAAAACTTGAATGCCCAGTTAAAGGTAGATCATGAAATATAGAATCCTAATGGAAAAAGGTGAGTTCTTCCTCTTATAACACTTCTAAACTTGTGAGACAATTAGAAACAATCATGAAAGAACTAGGTATGGATGGAAGTGGACTTGGTGTTGCTAGAGATCTTCATGCAAGGCTCCTTGGATGATGGTTGTAAATAACTCTTCACAAAAAAAGTGACACCCAAAAGACTCTATCTTTTCCAAAGGAATGATAACATTGAAAATAAATTTTTAATCTACCTCTATGCAAACGCTAATGTGGAAGATTGAAGTGAGACCTCCAATATCCAAGCCTTTGTTACTTTTTCAAAAAGGGGCATGTCATTTGTTTTTATGAATTTGCACCTTTTAATTTCACATTAATCAAAATATAAAGTGAAATTTGTAATTGTGTTTTTAAACTTCACATTTAAAATATATAAGGTGAAAAGTACATATTCTTCTCTTTCTCTAAAAGAGTCATAAAAATCCATAGTTATACTTTGTAATTACAATTTACAATTAGAATGTTTTCAAAATGATAGAAAGATTTTAAAACATATAAGAGAGGGAAATATTTAATCCATCTTTAGGATAGATTTATCCTTCTTATTACTTTTTGCTTGTAACATTTCTAAGTATGCATCAAAGGCCTTGAATATTTCCTATATTCATTCTTCATCTAGCCTAGAAGAATAAATATTTGAAACTACATAATAAGTTTGTATCACTTATATATATGAGGTTATATTCCAAGAAATAAAGTGAGTTAGGGCCCTTTTATTTGAGCTTCACTTCTTTAAGAGGCATGGGTATCATAGAAAACTCTTCAGAATAGTGAACTATAGAAGCTAGTGTAACTTGGAGGTGTTTAGAGCACGTCCATTGTCGATGATATGAAAATATTCGATGAAGGTGGGATGTGCTTGAGGGAGGACCACCTTCTATGATGCTTTGATGGTGTTAGGTTCTTGGTGAAGGTGGAAGGTTCTTGAGGTACATCCATAGTCCGTGGTGTATTTGGGGGCGGGGGGAAAGGGATCTTGGAGGAATATTATCTAGTGGGAAGTAATTATGAATTTTGCTTTGATTAGATAGAATTTTGAATCTTTAATTACAAAAATCAATAGAAGGGAATATAAAAAATCTAGGATAAAAACTTGTATAATCTCAAAACCCTAGATTATTTGGCTTCCCTAGCCAAACAATTCCATAATGGATGAACCCTAACCTTGTTAATACATATGTGGAATGACACTTAGCCTAAATTAGACTCTCAGATGAAATCCTCAAAATTAAATGTGAAAACTTAATAGCTTGAAATATTTATGAAAATCAAAGTATAAAGTAAGAAATAACATAAGAAGGTATCATTTGTCCAAGTGGGTGATGTGTCCTAAAATTTGTAGTCACTTTATCTTGATGGGTACAATCTGTATGTGTAAATCTCAAGGATCAATGATGAGGATGAGGGTCACCAAAGATCCAAAAATCACGTAGTGATTAAATAATATCAACTCTTTTCAAATTCATTAATTTTATAGAAAAGAACTATAATTAATAATAATAATGATGGTAGGTGGTGGAGGTTTGACCTACTTGGAGAAGGTGTACCCTCTGTGGTTTAAACTAGCTTGGCAAGAGGTGAGGATCATTATGCACTTTGCATGTTTGTGAAACAATGTGCAATATTCCTTTTGACATCCACTCCCTATAGAATGGTTTAAAGTTATATTGGAGGAGGTTAGACCTATTTGAAGTAGGTCCACCCTCCATGGATGGTTTTAATGGTTTGGCATGGAATGGATCTCATCATGCACTTTGTTGGAAATATTGTCATTGATCTCAAAGGTCTAACATTATTGGTGATAAAGGCCCCATTATATTTAATGGTGTTTTTAATATTCATATCTTGGCTAATGTGTGTTAATATTTATTTAATATTAATGAATATATTTTTGGTTGCATATAAGTCAAAAGAACAGCTATGAAGAAGTCAAAGAGTCATGGGGTAAAAGATGAAAGAGAAATGGGATGCATTTTCTCATGAATAGTCATCTTAAGGAATTCTGAGAGTCACCATGTGCAAAAAAAAGAGGGTATGGCACATTTTTCCATGAATAGAATTTTTGAGGAATACAAAAAGTCACCAAGATAAAGACAAAATAGGAAATGATGCTTTTGCTTATGAAGGGTCACCATATAATTTTTCAAATGTAAGGATATGAAGGGTCATAAAATTTTGTCACAATTTTTCATGAGGATTGAAGGGTCTCATAAAAGGTGAATGCCAAAGGTCATTTGGATAAATATAAAGACTTGAGAATCCATTTCTAATATACAACAGAGTGCATGGTTTGTATTTGTTTTCAATGAGAGAAAAGTAAGAAATATTTTAGTGTTCTATCATTTATTGACTAAGCAACATTGAGATATAGTTATGTTTTATACACAAAAGGGGTTGGTGTTCTTATGGGTTGGTGCTCATAAATCTTTCTAAGGGGTTTATGCTCCTATAGGTTGGTGCTCATAAATAGTTGTGTTTGTGCTCTGCAAAGTAGTTGGTGCTCCTGCAAGTTGGTGCTTGTGAAGTTTTTAATTTGAGTTAGTAATCATTCATATACTTGAGATTTTTCTCCATGGATTTTCCCATTTTAGGTTTCTACATAAAAATTTGGTGTCTCTCTCTCTCTTGTGTGGTGCATATTATTATTTCAATTTTATTACATATCTTGAATATGTGCTCAAGTGGTTAAACAAAATAAATTTGATTCAAATATAATATACTAATTCACCCCCTATTTGTATATTTTATTCTTAAAAATTGTTATTAGATAAATTTCATTTGAAAAAGTTCTATGGCTTGAACCTGGATCAAGAAAGCATGATGGTTGGATCACATGAAGGTTTTTCTACAAATAAGGCACGTTGTTCGATGGGACAAATTATGTTTTTTGGAGCATAAGGATGAATAGTTAATTGATGGCCCTTGGATTTGACATATGGAAAGTAGTGGTAGAGGAATATGAAGAGCCATAGACACTTGTAACTACTATGACATAAAAGAAGGCAAGTGAAAATAATGCTAAATATTCAAATGTTATTTTATGTGGTTTATGTGAATCATAATTTGTTAAATTTATACAATTTAAATCTACTCATGAAACTTAGGTAAAACTTGAAAATATTTACAAAGGTGATGGAAAGGCTCAGCAAGCCAAGCTTCAGACTTTCAGAAGATAGTTTGAGAGTTTGAAGATGGAAGAGGAAGAAAATATAGAGAGTTATCTTTTGTGGGTTGATCAAATAGTTAATCAGATTCAAAGTCTTAGAGAAAAGTTAGAAGAATTATTTGTGGTCTAAACAGTTTTGAGATCTCTACCATTAAGATATGATGCATAAATTTTGTCAATTGAAGAGATGAAGAATTTATCTAAACTAAAGATGGATGAGATACATGGTATTCTTATGGTATATGAAATGAGGACTAAACAAGAAAAACCCTCTAAGAGAGAAGCTAATTTCAAGACATCAAATCAAGAGAAGACTAAGATTCAAGAAGCAAGTGATAGTTCTAGTGATGATGGAGATAACAATGGATCTCTATTCATTCACAAGACAAAAAAGGGCACAGGTAAATATCAACAAAAATTACCTTTCAAATGTCTTAATTTTGGAAATATTAGACATTTTGTAGCTAAGTGCCCAAATAAAGGTAATGGTGATAATGAAGAAAGGAAGTCTACATACAAGAATAATTTCAAAGGAAAATTTTAGAAGGGATTTGAGAAGAAGATTTTATATTCTAAAGCTCCTAGCTCAGCTAAAGATAGTAGAGTCAGTGAATTTAGAAGAAGAAGAGATTCTATTCATGGCCATACATAAAGATGCCTCAACAAGAAAAAGTATAGATGATCAAGAAGAAGAATAAGATGAAGTCGAAGTGAGTCTAGAAGGATAACTCATTTGTGACTTAAATGAGTTAAAATCTATTGAAAAGAAGAATCAAAGATTAAATCTCCAGATTGAGAAAAATGGAAAGGAGTCAAAGGAAATAATCAAATATCTATAAGTACACTTTGAAGAAGCCAAGAAGAATGAAGAAAATCTAATGGTACAATTTAAAATAGTAAGTAAAGAATGTGAAAGGTATATTATTAAAATTTCTTCTTTAAAAGTAGATCTTGAGAAAATAAATAAAATAATCAATGATAGAGTAGCCAATGATTCAAATTTTGAGAATAGCAGTAATATGTTAAATAAGATTTTAGAAAAGAAAAGATCAATGTCAGATAAGATAAGTATTAGATTTGGAAAAGAGAAAGGGGAGACACTGCTTTCATAGACAAGGAAAAAGGAAAAGAGTTATTTTGAATCTCTTACAAAAGAAGAAATAAAAAAAGAAGAAGTTAAGAATATAGAGGACATCTCAAACAAAGAAGGATGGAGGGAATAGAGCTACAAAAGGAAATCAAATTAGAGATACACATAGGTCATATTTTATGGTTACTATTTTTATTATAATGGATATGGTCATAAGAAAATATAATGTCAAAAAATGGATAACAATTTTAGAAATAAGGAGAAGGAAAGTCATGTAGAGTGAAGCAGAAGCCACAACTCTTTTGCTCCTCTATCGAGATTTAATGAATATGCCATAATATGAGGGAATAGAGCTACAAAAGGAAATCAAATCAGAGATACACATAGGTCATATTTTATGGTTACTATTTTTATTATAATGGATATGGTCATAAGAAAATATAATGTCAAAAAATGGATAACAATTTTAGAAATAAGGAGAAGGAAAGTCATGTAGAGTGAAGCAGAAGCCACAACTCTTTTGCTCCTCTATCAAGATTTAATGAATATGCCATAATATGTTATAAGTTTAAAAACTTTGGACACATAGCCTATTACTATAGAAGTGTGTTTGAGTTATTCAAGAAGGACTAGAGTTTCAAGGCTCCATTCATCAAGAAGAAAGTTTAGATAGGTTCCTAGCAAAAGAAACAACCTAAAAAAACTATGTTGGTATAGACAACTTTGAATGCAATAAAAAAATAGAAGCCATGGTTCATTAATAGTGGATGTTTGAGGCACATGAAAAGAGACAAAATCAAGTTCATAACCTTGAAAAATATCAATGGTGGCACAGTGAAATTTAGAGATAATACTACTACCAGAATTGCTAAAAAAGGTACACTAAGTTTGGATAATGGTAGAACTAAAACTGAAAATGTTTTGTATCTAGAAGGTCTTAAGAATAATCTTTTTAATGTAAGTCAAATGTGTGATCAGGGGCATACACTAAAGTTTTATGTAGAAGGTTGTGAAATTAGGATAAAATATTTAGATATGTTGATTGTAAATGCTCAAAGAATAGGAAATAATTTGTATATGTTATCAGACATCAAAGGTCAAAGATGTTGTTTGAGTCAGATTGAAGAAAGTTGGCTATGACATGAGAATGGCTCACATAAATTTTGACAATATTGTCAACATAAAAAAAATAAGCAATTAAAAATTATTCCAAAGATTACAAAGCCATCTAACACACTTTATGAACCTTATCATGGGAAGCAAGCCAAAAGGTAGTTCAAAACAAAAGAGTACTTGACCACTCAGATGTTAGATCTATTCACACCAATCTGTGGGGACCTATGAGAACTCAAAGTACTCAATGTGAGAAATATTTCATGCTGATTATTGATGATTTTTCACGTATGACTTGGGTAATATATTTAAAGAAAAAATAGAATCTGTCAAACATTTGAAAGCATTTAAACCATTAGTTGTGAATGAAACCAATTTAAAGATTAAGTGTCTAAGATCAGATTGAGGAGGAGAAATCATGTCAAATCAATTTATTGAGTTTTGTGAAGATGAAGGAATAAAAATACATTATTCAGTACCTAGAACTCCATATCAAAATGAAGTAGTTAAGCAGAAATATAGAACAATTTAAGAGATGGTGAGGACAATGCTAAATTAATCTAAGATACCAAATAAATATTGGAGAGAGGTACTTCCTTCAATAGTCAATATTTAGAATAGATAATTATTGATAATCAATAGTGACAAGACTCCTTATGAGCTATGGAAAGACAAACCAACAATAGTTGATTATTTTAGAGTTTTTGAAAGCAGATGCTTCATAAAGAGGATTGACAAAAAACTTGGGAAGTTTGAATCTAGAGTAGATGAAGGTATATTTATTGGTTATTCTTGAAAAAGTAAAGCTTATAAATGTTATAACAAAATAACTAAGAAAATTGTTGAAAGTGCAAGTTGCAGGATATAAGAAGATGGAACACAAAGAATCAGTGATCCAATAGACAATCTTAAAATCATTAAAGAGGAAGATTTTGAAGAATTAAATGAAGATGAGAAGGAGAAAAAAGACACCAAAACTCCATCCAAATATGTTTAGATAAATCATAATTAAAGTGACATCATCAGGGACATAAATAAAGGAATTTGCACTAGAATAATGATGGTAAGTGAATCTAAGCAAGTTAATTTCTTATTGTTATCCAAAATTCAACTTAGATCTTTTTCAAAAGCAAGACATGATAAGCATTAGGTTAAGGCTATGGATAGAATTAAATTAGATAGAAAAGAGTGATACTTGGGAATTAGTTCCTAGACCAAAAGATCACAATGTGATAGGAATAAAATGGGTTTATAGAAATAAGTTGAATGAAAATGGACAAGTGACCAGGAACAAAGCAATATTAGTACATAAATGATATTCCAAAATTAAGGGAATATATTTTGAAGAAAATTTTGCACCAGTGGCAAGGTTAGAGGCTATTAGAATGTTTCTTGCATATGTAATGTTTAAAATTTTCAAAGTGGTTTAGATGGATGCCAAATCTACCTTCCTAAATGGGAATCTAGAAGAAGAGGTCTACATTGAGTAGCCTAAGGGATTTATTCTATCAAATATTAGTAGCCATGTATGTAGATTGAAAAAATCCTTGTATGTATTGAAATAAGCTCCCAAATATTGGTATGGAAGAATTGATAAGTAATTGTAGGATTAGGGTTTCAAGAAAGGATTTGATGATAGTAATGTCTACATCAAAATAGAAGGTGAGCATCAATTGATTGTTATGGTATATGTTGATGACATCATTTTTGAGGAAATATTGAAAAGATGATAAAAGAATTTTCTAATAATATGCAAAAATAATTTGAGATTTTAATTCTTAGAGAATTGTCATATTTTTAGGATTGCAAATATTTCAGTCAGATAAAGGAATTTTCATATCTCAAAGTAAATTTCCAAGGAAACGTTGAAGAGATTTGGTTTTGAGGATTGTGCACCAGTTGGCACACCAATGTGTATAGGAAATAAGATGAGCAAGGATGAAGATTCACCTATTATAGATCAATATTTGTATAAATCTATGATTGGTAGCCTTTTATATTTGACATCATCAATGCCAGACATCATGCATGAAGTATGTATGGTTGCAAGATATCAGTCATCTCTAAAAGATAGTCATGTTTAGTTGGTAAAGAGAATATTTAGATATATCAAGGGTACATTGGATTATGGATTGTGGTATTTCATAGTTAGATATTTCACTTTGATTGCTTATATATATTTAGATTGGGTAGGGTGCATGGATGACAAAAAGAGTATAAGTAGAAGAGATTTCATCCTTGGTGATAGCTTAGTATCATGGATAAGCAAGAAGCAAAAATTAATATCACTTTCTATAGATGAAGCAAAATATATTGTAGTAGTATTGTGTTGTACTCAAGCGTTTTGGATGAAGTAAACTTTGGAAGATATCAATGTAAAATATGATGAACATATTTCTATTTTTTATGAAAACACAAGTGATATTAATATTTCAAAGAATCTAGTGATGTATTCAGGAACAAAACATATTCCCATTAGATATCACTTCTTGAGAGAGTAGGTTGCATATCAATAGTTTAAGATGGAGTATATCAGTACTACATATCAGATTGTAGATATTTTTGCAAAGGCACTACCAAAAGACACATTTGAGTATCTATGGGAAAAGTTGGGAGTAATTTATTTTACTTACTACCATTGAGGCTTAGCATCAGTTGAGGGGGAGCTAAGTGTTAGCTCCAAGTATGCCCTTTACCATTGATGTCAAAGGGGGAGAATAGAAGAAACATGTACAAGGAATAGATATAGGTTGTTATAGTAAGGGGGAGTTACTGTATGTTTTTTAGATGGTAGTATGTGCAAGTTTTAAGATGCAGTAGTTTTAGTTTGAGGTTGATATCAATGACAAAGGAGCAGATTGTTAGAAATATTGTCATTGATGTAAAAGGTCTAGCATTATTGGTGATAAAGGCCCCATTGCATTTAATGGTGATTTTAATATTCATAACTTGGCTAATGTGTGTTAATATTTATTTAATATTAAAAACACCATTAAATTCAATGGGGCCTTTTGCACATTATAAAACATGGAATGTGCACTTTGGGCACTGCTTCCCACATAAATGCTGAAGGTATGTTGGTGGATTTTAGACCTGCTTAGAGCAAGTCCACTCTCCATGGGGAAGTTTAGTGATAGATAGGAATTAGATCCCACCTTTTAGGTGGCAGGTTGTGAAAATGTGCAATGTCCATATTAGGGTATACATTTCACCAGATGGGTGTTTGATAAGATTCAGAACCTATCATACATTTTGCATATTTGAAAACATGAAAAGTGCATGGGGAGTTCCAAATTACACCATATTTGGGTTTTGTTGCCTCATGGGACCCAAAACCCATGAATAATTTTTTAATGGTGCAAATTTCATCTCAAGTTTTGAATTCTATGATCTAAAAGGAGATGGATTCTTGGAGGCCTAAGGGATTTTCAAAAAAATCAAAGGGGTCTCCCTTAGGTTATGAGTGTAATGAGATTTTTTGAGATAAAAAAACTCAACAGTAACATAAGGTAAAATAACTAGAGGGAATATTAAACACTCTAATAATATCTTTACATTTGAAATGAGCCTAACACACTTGAATATACTCTATATGACCTATTAGAATAATAACTCTACTATAAACATGAAATGATGAGGAAAGCAAGGTTAGAAGATTATCACTAACTTAACAACACATCACTTGCACACTTAGAAAAATTTCATGAACTAAAAACCATAATTATATTTATTGTTCAAATGAAAAATACAATGTCATTCTAGTAGGTCTTCACCATGCATGATTTGGTATTAGCTTACAAGAGCCAAAATGGATACTACTTGTAGAATTTGAGATACATGAGAAGATAATGACTTCTAATGATCGCTAGGATATGTGTCATAATGATAAAATGAGATAATAATGTAGGATAATTAAGTTTTATATAAACCATGTAATGTCTAATAGGATAAATGGATCTCAAATGCATGAAACTCCTAAAATTTAGCATAGGACTCCTCATTATTTTCTCAAAAAACTACCTTCATCATTTGGCCCATTTGGAACATCCCAAATTGACTAGGGATAGAAGTGATGATTTCACTAAGGATAATGGGTTGTTTACATGCTATAACATGCATTGGTTTTATATTTAATCATCAAGATTCTTTTAAAGATGAGTTATCACTACATGTAACCTAAATAACTCCTCTTTCACTCACCCCTCACACTTGACCTCAAATTTATCTCTAGTTTTCCATTTAAATACATATATAAGAGTTAATTACACCTACAAATACCGCCAATATCATTATATTCAAAATGTAAACCTTAAAAAGCTTCCAACTTAGCATTTTCACTCTCCCACTAGCTTGTTCACTATGGAAGTTTTGACTGGCTGAAGTGGGAGTAATTTCAAAATCATGTAGGAGATTTTATGCTTAAATAAATGGAAATTAGGGGTTATCTCAAGTCTCAATCCTTATCCCAAAGTTTACTAAACCTCTTTAAATCCATCTATACCTAAACAAAACTAAAAATAATCAAGAAATTATCATTTTCCCCTATCCATAGAAGTAGGGAACACATCAATTTTATGGTGAGGATACCTAGAGAGTAATATACAACATATAACTAATTAATAATCCATTCCATTTCATTTAAATGCCTCTTCTACTTCATTTTTTAATTAGGTCATTATCTAGGGTTTTGGAGGGTTTTAGGCATTATCACCCTTAGCCTTTATTCATAAAGATGTGATGATGAAAAGATGAAAAATATTTATAAAATAATTGATCATTACCCTCTTAAAATTTTAAAATCTCATTTAGTTCCCATGCAAACTATCCAAGTGGGTGCAAGCATTTAAAGTTTCTTATTCAAACTCTTCCATTAATTCCCTATAGGCCTAATGTGATATGAGCCAAGAAATGGATTTTTTGTGATCTCCTTTACATATCGATAGATAAAACACATATTTTAATACTATATAAAAATTTACCAAAGTTTTATAATGCTCACCTAAAGCTAGATGTGAAAACATACCCCTCTAGGGTAATAGACCTAGTCTAGACATATAAGTTTGTTCGCACCCTTTGTAGGTTTGAACCACTTGACCTATTTATAATATTTGACAATTTTTTTAATGTTTTAGAGGTATGATAAAAATTTCCAAGACCTTATGCAAGGTTTAATAAATGCTTAACTCTCCTTATCATCCCCCTTCTTTAAAACTTGCCTTTTTGCATCCCATGGGAGTACCTTCTATTTGAGAAAAATTAGAGGGCACTTCCCCTATTTTCTCATCAAAATTGAACATTTTTTGTATTATAAATGTATTGGATATTATATATAAAAAATTTAGACTCTTTATCACATCACTAGACCCTTTAAATCCACCAAAACATAGATTAGACTCATTGAGGAAGTTAAATGTGTGTAGGGTCTTGTAAATGGACTATGGTCTACATTATTAGAGACCTTATCTACATTTTTTATACTATTTGAGGGTATCCAAATGTCATTATCAACATGATTAATATGTTTCATAACTACTTACCATCAAAAATCTTGCCAAAGTCCTCACACATTCCTTGCTACCTAACTGGTTTGGACTACAAATTGTGTTTCTTTCTTAGAAAGGGCACTTGTAAGTGATATTTCATGGTTTAAACTTTGAAAAAATGCCTAAATACTTCCTTATATTTTATAATTTCATTATATAATAATTTTAATTTATCATCCTCATATTCAATCCATTCCAACATCAAGAACATGAATTCTTTTGCTCTCTACCCACCACAGTCAGCTACAGTCGACTATATAGGGGTCCTATAGGTGGACATCATCTTTAAAACATGTGTCACATACCCTTGAGTTTAATATTAGGTCTTATGAATTTTTTTTGATATTTTATTTATCCTTATCCATAAGTTTTTCATTTTTATGTTTGTACTATGTGACTGTATATGCCTACAGTCAGCTATAGGTGGCTTTTAAAAACCAGCGTACACTTGTAGGTATGCCTATTAGGCCTAAAACCTAGTTCTCAAACCTTCACTGGTTCCCTTTAAATAATTTATGTGATTTTAAACTATTTATAACCACTTGAAATACATATAAATTCTATTAAATTATAAATTTGGGTGTGAAGGTAATTTGACACTCAAATCTTATAGATATCACTATCTAAACTCAGTAAACAATTTCATGATTTGGGAACCTTCAAACACTATGTCCATCTAATCACACACACATTCCTTTTTGTAGGCTTATACCTATATTATAGGGCAACAATATTAATAAATTTTTATTTATAAACACTCAATATGAAATCATCATATGACATCTCCAAAAACACTAAGGGCTCTATTTTTGTGTTTTAGGGAAATTATTCCTAAACACAGTCATTCAAATTTGAACATGGTTATTCAATATTATCTACCATCCAATGTATCAAATATGGTTTTCATGATATATTTTAACCATAAAAATTACATTAATGATTTCAAAAAAATTATACACACCTTGATCAACATTTTTAACTATTTATCAGTGCCCCTTATAGTGGACATTCCAATGTGTAAGTAGTGGATGAAATTGTAAGTAGTCTACATGGATATGACCTTATAAAAAAATATATACTCCTAGAAATGGAAATTTTTCACCATGTATAAGTTTACTTAGTTCCAATATTATCCTTCAATATGATTAGCATTTATGATGCACATGTACGTATGCATGAAGTTACAGACTAGGTAGTGAATGGAAACATAAAGGATGGACATGGTGTATGAGTATTAAACAAGTTTTATACTCTATAAAACACCTCCAAATATATTACACAAAATTAAAATACTTTTAAAATTTTCAATTTTCCTATTTTCAAACATTACATTCTCTCCATCGCACCTTTAGGTGCACATTCATGGTTGATTCACTGTGTATGTTTATGGTAATGAGTGTCAGTGTCAAATTTCCTTATTTCATTATTTAGAGAATAAAAATTGATTATTAATTATTATAATAAGATAAAAATAATCCTTCAACTCTTCATTACCTTATATGGACATTTTCAATACCCCACACACCATGACTGCAAGTAAAAGTAAGCAACAAGCTAACTATGTTTTCACATGCTGACTACAAACTTTATGTTGTTGATATTAGAGAGTAATATTGGAAGTAATGGGTTTTTTATGAAAAAAATAAATGTATAAAAGAATTTAACATTTACATAATACCATTTCAAAGAACCAAACCTTCCGTAAGTGGTTACAATTGATAATGACCTTACTAGTAACACCCTCTTGAAATATGAATTGATTAGCTCATGAAATAATTTCCAAAACTGAAACCAATCATGGGAAAATTTATAAAATATATTAAAAATCATATATAATAAAAATAACCAATTGATCTATATGGACTAGCTCAAATAGGAGAAAAACTTATCAGGTGTGGGAAACAATAGGTAGAAAAAGATAGTCAACTTGTTAAAGATGGTTCATATATTATAAGAAACTATTTATTGAAATAAAAACAAAAAATTTAATATAACTTATTTTAATATCACCCCCCAAAGGCATTTTATCTAGAAGTCTTCCAATTGGCCATACCAACTAAAAACTTGTTGACCAGTTTCATGTGCATGGTGGAGTGATGGAAGAGAATAACATTTTTAAATTAATTTTGGAACTTATAAATCATGTAAATCATTTAAATTAGTTTTATTAATTTTAATATCCATCCAAAAATCTTCTCCCATGTGTCACTCTCTTTCATAGGCCATACAACTTTTAAAACTCCTTTTCCACTTTTTTTGTTTTTAGTTATCACCTGCAAATTTTTAGTTATAAATTGAAATTTAAAATAAGGATTTACACATTTTATGATGAGGATTTTATAACACTTATCTTGATTTTAACATCATAGAACTTACATTTAATGCTCTAAAATGACCCCTAGATGACATCAAATGACACAAAGACGAATTAGACTATGACCAAGGATGATAATACATTAAATGACCTAAAATAAACTATGGAACACACTATGACTAAATATTATACCCATATATCAAGTTTTTTTTATAGGGGGTTGACACATTTTGACTTGTGGTAGAAATGGTCAACATTCTTGGTGATTTCCCAAGGGTGGTATGCTTTTTATGACATGACCAGTAGCCTAATCCTATCCATTAGGTAATAGAGTCACTTATACATAGGTTTGACACACAAATTTTCTTTTACAACATATAAAACACATGGAAAAGGCATGCAAAACAAGACACTCTCAAAATAAACACACATGTGTTCAATTAGAACAATTATGGAACATAACACAATTAAAATAAAGACACACACACACACACACACACACACACACACACACACACACACACACACACACACACACTTATTCTACTATATAAAAAACCTCATTATTAAGTTGAAATATCTCATAACACCTCAACCAAGGTCAAAAATAGTACCTCTTATATATATATCACTTCATGAAGGCATCCTAGCATGAGGAACATGTTTATTACCAATCACTTGCATATGTAGGTGATCAAGAATCCTATCACCTTTGGATCTTCTTATGCCTACAAGTGGATTGCTTCAAACCTTCATGAGAGATATTTCTTGTTCTCTAAGATCCTTTATTGGAGTTATAAATATCATGATATCTATCATATCCATTGGATGCTCTCAAGAAAATGCATATTGTAGTGTATGACAATTGTCTCATCTTTGTGCTCTTCTAGGCCAACATGAGCTTGATGTTTGGGAGCATCAAAATATTCTCCTTTATGTCCCAATGCCTCTGAATATATCTCAACATCAGATAAATATCGACTATATTTGAGGCACAACAACTTCTATCGTGACCTTATTCTCCATGTTTATAACTCCTTAGGCACTAGACTTATCAAAATCCCTCATAACTATAGACTCTTGGTCAAAATACATCATTTTGCTTGATGGAACACTCATAAACTTGGTTAGTATCATTAGCAACCTAGACATTAGATAGAGAATATCTTGGAGAAAAAGGAGACTTATCAATCTTATCAAATTCTTTGTATATGCCATTGAACCTTTGCCATAATTCCTCTTTATTCAAAACATGACACTCCTATTCATGCTTGGTGAGGGAATATACATAATTTTTTTATATTAATTATCAAACACATCAGATATGAACCTTTTAGGAGTAGAAGTGGCATTACCTAGCTATTCAAATTCTTGACATATGGCATTATACCTTAGCCATAAGTCATCCTCTTCTTCTTTATGAGTATCATCATCTAAGTCATCTTCATTAATATCAGGAATTAAGACATCATTATACCCACTATGGTGTTAAATTATATTCATCATCATATCATCATCATACTCATGAATCATGTAGTTACCCTCAATAGCATGAGAATGTTTGACAATTACTTCAACTCCTTCAAATGTCTCTTCATGCATGATATAAGTACCAAGGTTAGTTTTCTCAAAGTATGTATAATTATCATTCCCATATGCATATAAAACATACTCATCTAAGAAAAAATCATAAATTTCCTCAACTTTAGAAGCATCATCATCCAAATTAGGGTCCTCCTTCTCATGGATAACACAATTTAATCTACAACTTGTTTCAATGTCATGTTCAGTATGAAACCTTTTAAGAGTATGAGTTATTATGGTCACATTTTTTCCATAAATTGTCCTAAATTCCAATAAGGAACAATTATTTGAGAGGTAGACACCTATTTTGGCTATAAAGTCTCTTGAAAGGCAGATTATAAAGTGACTTGGGAGGTCAACAACAGCTATGTCTTGAAGAATGGGAAAACTAGGACAATCATGCAAGAAAACCTTCAAATTTTTTATCAACCCTATTGTTTTAGTAGGTGTACCATATAATTATATTAATCCTTTTGTATGGGATTCATATTTAAATCCTAAGTTATCAACTACAACCTTGGCATGACTAAAGTAGAGGCTCCATTATCAACTATGTAACTATGTAACAATTTGTCACTCACTATGAGATTGAGGTATAATGGTGGTGGTCTCTCAGCTCTAGTATATGGTTCAATAATAGTATTATTAACACTTTCAAGGATAATATGATTATGATTTTGAGTTTAAGGTGAAGGAATAGTAGTGATAGTGGACAATTACTTTTTTAATAGCTGCTTTTGGTTAGGCATATAAAGGACATTTCAAAATGAGATTAATGATTTGGCACTTTTCAAATAATCCACTAGGTTTAGGGTAGTATTAATCACCTTATATCAAGTCCTTAGATTCAAATTATTGCTTGGAACTTGAGGAATTGAGACACCTTGAGCAGATATTACCATATTATGACTTGGAGGAGGTGTAGGTGTGTTTGGAGTTGCCATGATTGTAGTCATGTTTTGCCACCATAGAGGAAGATTAAATGAAATTGTAAGCATGATGTTATCACCTATTAGATCCTTATTCTTGGCCATTTTATTATATACAACATAAGCTCCTTGATTGAGTATAAAAGAGTATTCCATCAAGAAGTTAGGAAAACTCTCTCCATAAGGCTATCAATTCTCATTTGCTTGCATCATGACCTCATATTCAGTTGATATGAGATGAGTGACTCCTCATTGAGTGACTAGATAATGATCTCCATTTTCATTAGCATCACTGAATTGGCCTTATTTCTAATATTATTATTGCACCAAGTTAGTATGCATAGGTACCATCTCTCTTGCATTATTAGTGGAATTAGGATTGTACACATTAACATGCCTATTGTAGTTAGGTTGATCTTAACCTCTTTGTCTCCCATATTATTGGACATATTACTATTGATAGAGGTATGTCTTTTGATAGGCATGTTTTTGCATGTTAACTTGCCTAATCTGAGCTCTTAACATTTTAATTTTTGCATCTTTATCCATGACATTGTCTACCTTCTTAGGAATAGCCTTAGGCTTGGTATTTACATTAAGAATTTAGGCCAAATCTAGGATATTAGCAGAAGTATGAGTTAATATAGGCATAAACACCTTAGGAGGAAACTTTCTTGATTGAATGAGGCCATTCTCAGCTTTAATGGCAAGTTCATATGCATCAATAAGAGTGAATCCACCCATGGATTGAAGCATGATAGCAATATCAGTACCAATGGCTCTCAAATAAGTAGGGTACAAAAAATTAGCAAGTGGTCTCATAGGAGTTGGCAATCTATACCAAGTCTTTTCAAACCTCTAGTTGAAGTCATGTATTATTTCCTTAAGGCCTCTTTTGATGAAATTGAGTTGGTGTCAATAACACTCCAAATTAATCCCATGATGTGATGCATCCATTAGGAAAAGTCATATACCAGTTAATAACACATTGAGATAGGTATTTTCACATTCATGTCCAAACCTTGAAGTCAATAACACTCTAAAGTCATCCCATGATGTGTTGAATCCACTAGGAAAAGTCCTATACTAGTCAATATATTTCCCTGTAAGGTACATGGGAAGGATTATAATGGAAATATTCTCTTCATAAACATTGTAAAAACTACAAAAATTAAAGATATATATGATGTGTTCACTAGGTGTAATATGAATCTCACCAATGAATGTAGGTATGTTCTTTGTGTCATTAGGGAAATGAAATCATATGGAGATGGATTGGATTTTTAGTATTAAAGGCAAGAAAGGCATGTTGCCAAATGATGTCTTCTTAAATCTCTTCAACCTCTTCACTTCCTTGGCTAGCAAAGTCTTCATGTTCCTCAAAGGGATGATTAGGCTGAGGGCATTGACATATTATTCATGTTCCTTAAAGGGCTAATTAGGCTAAGGGCTAGAAATATTCTCTTCATAAACATTATAAAAACTACAAAAGTTAAATATATTTATGATGTGTTCACTAGGTGTAATATGAATTTCACCACTGAATTTAGGTACACTCTTTGTGGCATTATGGGAATGAAATCATATTCTTGGAGATGGAGTGGATTTTTAGTATTGAAGGTAGGAAAGGCATGTTGCCAAGCCATGTATTCTTTAATTTTTCCAATCTCTTCAACCTTTTAACTTCCTTGGATAGAAAAGTCTTCATGTTCTTCATGAGGAATTTCAAGCTAAATAAGTGGATCAATGGGATTGTGAACTCTTATAGATGATGACCTAGAAATAACTATTAATCATGAGTGAAAATATATGACAAAATAATGGCCTTGAACCAGATTTTAGCTTGATGGAGTTGCTAACTGTTGAGTAACACACCAATTTGTAGCTGATGTTGTCAACACCATCATTCACCTTAATAAGTTGTCTTGAAGACAATATGTCCCATTGGGTGTACCAAAACTGTTGTCACCAAATCTTGCACCCTAGAAGAGGGTGTTCAATCTTCTTCCAAATTTGGGTAACATGAGAATACTTCTAGGTATGTGTTTGTACCTATAGGTAGAAGTACTGCTATAGGTTTAAGGGATATCTCTTAGAATATAGATTTGAATTATTATCACCTAATTAGCTAGTTTATTGTAGGGAAAAGAGTTATAAAATGCATGAAGAGAATGGAGAACATGGAAATGGATACTACTTATAGAATTTGAGAGAGAGGAAAATAAAATGAAATCCAAGAGTCATTAAGACAAGTGGCATGTTGAGAAAAGAGTTAAACATGTAGGAGAATGAACTGTGAGATAGAACATGCAAGGTATGATAAGAGAAATGGATCTCAAATGCATGAAAATCCTAAAATGTGGCATAAAAAACCTCATTATTTTGTTAGAAAACTAACTTCATCATTATAACCTTTTGTAACATCCCCTAACTAACTAGGGATAAAAGTTATGATTTCATTGAGGGGAATGGGTTGTAAACATGATCTACCATGCACTAGTTGCATCCATAATCATCAAGATTCTTCTAGAGATGAGTTATCACTCCCTATATTCCAAATAAAACCTCTTTAACTCACCCATAAAACTTGTCCTTAAATTTTTATTTAGTTTTCCATACCTCCAATAGCCTTAGATTCATCATGTAGACCTTAAAATGCCTCCCACTTGGTATTTTTACTCTCTCACTAGCTTTTTCACTATGGCAATTTTGACTGGCTAAAGTGGGATTAATTTAAGAATAACTTAGGATATTTTCTACTAAAATAAATATACATGAGGCATTATATCAATTACCAATCCTTCTCCTAAATTTTATTGCACTTCATGAAGTCCTCCTATACCTTCATAAAACCTAAAATAATAAAGAAAAATTCATTTTCCCTTGTCCATAAATTTAATTGATATGATCCATAGAGATTCATATATAATATAAAACTAATTCAAAAACCATTCCATGCCACTTGGAAGCCTTTTATCCTTAATTTTCCCAATCGGGTCATTATCTAGGGTTTTGGAGGATTTTAGGCCATTTTCACCCTTGGCATTTGTTCATAAAGATGTGACATTAAATAGATGAAATTTTTTTAAAAAATTCTTTCTCAATACCATCTTAAACTTATCCAAGCTCCTTTATTTCCCATGAAAATTTCCAAGTGGATGCAAACATTCAAATTTTCTTATTTGAGCTCTTCTCTTCATTATTTGCAGGCCTAATGAGATTTAAGCCAATAAATGGCTTTATTGTGATATAATTTGTATATTATAATATAAAATAAATATAATAATCCTATATTAACATGTCCTAAAGTTTTATAATTATCATCTAAGGTTATAAGTGGAAACATACCCCTCTAGGGCAATAGGCCTAGTCTAGACCATGTAGGTTTTCTTATACCCTTTAGAGGTTTGAACCACTTGACCTATTTATAACCCCTAGGCAGGTTTTTTCATGTTTTAATAGATGTTATATAAATTTATAAACCCTTTTTATATTTTAATTAACCCTTAGTTATCCTTATCAACTCCCTTATTTAAAACCAAACTATTTTCACCCTAGGGGAGTACCCTCTATTTGAGATAAAATTGAGGGTACTTCCCTTATTTTATCATCAAAATTAAACATGTGTTTGGATATTATAAGTAGTGTATATTATCTATAATAAATTTTAAGTCTTGATCACATCATTAGACCCTTTGAATTGACCAACACTTAAAATCAACTTATGGAATAAGTTGACTGCGTGCAGGGTATTGTATATGGAATATGGTCTACATTGTTAGAGCCCTTCTCTATATGGTTTATAATATGTAACATTATCCTAAGTCAATTATCACCATGATGAATATGTTTCATAAATAGTTATGATCAAAATCTTTCCAAACCCTTCACACATGCCTTTCTACCTAACTAGTTTGGATTACACACTATGTTTCTTGCTTGGGAGGGGCACCTATAAGTGATATTACATGGTAAAACTTTGAAAATAATGAATATATAATTAATTATAATTTTTAAGGTCATTATAATTTCATTTGAATTCATCTTTATCTTTTTCAATCCATGTCAACATCAAGAACCCTAATTCTTTTGCTCTTTACCCACCACAATAAGCTATAGTTGGCTATGCAAGGGTCCTAGAGGTGGACATCATATTTGAAACATGTGTCACATACCCTTTATATTAAAAATATGTATTATTAATCATTTTTGAGATTTTATGTGTCCTTATACACTAGTTTTTCATGTTTAAGTTTGTACGATGGGACTGTTTATACCTATAGTCAGTTATAGGTGGCCTTTTTGAACCAAGGTACACTTGTAAGTATGCTTATTAGGCCCAAAACCTATTTATTGAACATTAAATAGTTCCCTTTGAAGTATTAATGTGATTTTAAACTATTTAGAACCAATTTATATACATATACATGCTCTTTCATTAAAAATTTGGGTGTGAAGTGTTTCTCTTAATTTTTGCTCATTTCTTAATTTTGAAGCAAGTAAAAAACTAACCAAAGGGGTGTGTAGAGGAATACCTAATAAAAGTTTGCACATGATCCAAATTATTATTGTAACTCATTTTTTCATTGGACATAAACTATAGATAATAAATATACTAGAAAAGGTATTGTCAATAAGATAGTTGAGTAGACTACCTACCATAAGCTAGATCCAAGAACTGTATGGTTGATAAGAGGTTGTCAATCCACTGTTTATAATAATTAAGTTGATATAGATTAAAATAAATAAATAATTTAATTTAATAACATGGAAGTAAATTCATGAAATAAAAATAAATTAAAATGCTTGTTGAAATAAAATGACTTAAATATATAAAAAGTGGGTCAATACTCATGTTAAGATAGTTGGGGTCAGATCTAAAAACTCAAGAAAGGCTCTATGATTAGGTAGAAACATAGAAAATAGGTTTTGATTGTATTTTAAGGTATAAAAAATAACTTTATAATATTTTTTATGATAGTAACCATTAGTGGTTGGGTAACCATTGATGGTTGAGGTGACCATCGATGGTTGGGCTAACCATTGGTGATTGTCTATGTGTTTCTAAAAATGATCAAAAAGGGAATTACAAATTGGATAAATGGTTAGTTAGGGAATGCATATGAGTTTAGTTCAAGATAAAAATATAGGAGATAAGTATAATTAGTTTATGAGGGTTAAAAATGAAGTCAAACAAAGAAACAAGTACAAAGTTACCTACAACTTGCTAAATTACTAATTGTGGAAGGTTGGAGCAATTTGTCTAGAGTAACGGTATTTTAGCCTCAAGAGAAATGTGGATAGAGGTTTATATCTCTACTATTACTACTTTATTACTAAAATAAGGTTAGATATAAGTGTGTAAGAATATTTGATAGATTGGACATGGATTTGTGGATCTTTTTCATCTCATACTATTTTCATTTTATAGGATGAAGTTGAAAATTAGGATGGAGTAAGTTGCTAATTATATAAGAGAATGAAATTTCTATTTATGATGTTTTGTAATGGTTTTAAATCAATTTGATATTTAGGAGGAATTTATTCATCTCGTATAAAGCTAGTAATGCTTTAATGCTAGTTGAAGACCTGACCATCGATGGTTAGGGAAATAATTGATGTTTAGGTTGACTATTAGTGGTCAAGTTTTTAGAGGAAAATAGGTGAAGATAGGTTTAAATAGTGGTTTGATAAAAGGGGTGTTTAAAGTTTTAAGGTAGCAAGTGAGCTTATTTAACTAGGTAGTCAACTAATTTTAAGTTTGGGTTGGGTTCTAAGGTGTTTTGACATCTAAAAATATAATGTGTAGTTTTTGAGTGTCTAAATTTCACTCCTTTTTGTTATATGGATTTAAATTAGAAAGATGAAAAATAAAAACAAACTACTTGGTCAAAGGTCTAATTACTTAGAGTATAGGAGGAGGTAGTTCCCCTTAAACTAGGAGTTTATGAGGTGAAAATGAAATTAGGTTGGGGTTTGATAAGTGGTAGATGGTAAATCATGAGGTAGGTGACAAAATAGGTTGGACATTTTATTTAAAAACTTGGGCACAAAATGCAACTATGTGAAATAGTCAAGATCACACAAAGAATAAAGTTTTTAAGGTTGGTAAAA
The DNA here is from genome assembly GCA_037957365.1 of Torreya grandis. Classification (NCBI taxonomy): domain Eukaryota; kingdom Viridiplantae; phylum Streptophyta; class Pinopsida; order Cupressales; family Taxaceae; genus Torreya; species Torreya grandis. The sequence continues at coordinate 2,193,428 of JARHVA010000191.1, forward strand.
TTAAGGTTAGTTCTAGAGGGACATATGATAGGGGTAACCAGTCCACAACATTGCTCATAGATAATTAGGTTGTTCCCATAAATTCATCTAGATAGGGTCAATTTTTGTCATAGGTATCTAAGGTAGGAAGTTCTCTCTTAAAAAACACAAATGGTTGGGTTGTGCATGAGGTGGTACATAGATCAAAATTTCAACATGGAAAGGTTGGTCAGTGTGGTCAAGATGAACAAGTAGGGTCATCATAAAACATGAAAATAATTTGGGTTAAAAATAGCCAATGCCAAGGTGAACATGGTCAAATGAGTGGCTAGAGAATGGTAATCTCTAAAAGTTTAAGGTCTAGCTAGGTGGTGATTAGGTTATCTCTAAAAGTGATCACCTAGGTTGGGTGCTTAAAATATTGAAAATGGTGGGGATCTTGACTGTCGATGGTTAGGGGGTTTCCTCAGGGTTGATCATTGATGGTCACCTAACCATTGATGGTCAAGGGGAGACCCTAAATAGTTGAGACATAAAAAGTAAAAATGTAAAATTATTTTTACCATTTTACATTATGACCTTGGTGATTGTTACTCTTGAGTTTGTGTATTTTGTCATGTGGAATAGATCTTGATAAGATGGAGAATTATGAGTGCTTGATTATGTGTGGATTAGATGGATGGTGGATGAGGGTGCATTTAATCAGTTGGATGAGGGCTCTAACCACATCAATAATCATGAAATGAGGTAAGTATCATTTTAAAAATCATAATTAGTGGAGGGAATTTGTGTAGAAATTGTATTGAGTATATTTAATCAAGTTAATAATGATTTTAAATTGGTTTGGGTAGGTGTTTAGGGGGCTTTGCTCTAATTGAGGTTTGGGTTGAAATTGGTCCATTTAGTAGGTGAAATTGAGAGTGTAAGGGTGTATTAGGTTGGAAATGGGTTAGGGAAGAATGTTAGGTAGGTTAATGTTTGAATTGAGGAGTGTTATTAAGGTTTCTAGGGGTCTAAGGTTTGAGGGTTGTGCTACTAGCAATCACACACAGTGACCATCAATGATTTGGCTTGACTGTTGATGGTTAAACCCAAGGGTAAAAAGGTCCTTAGGGACCATTTAAGGTTAAAATAACCATTGAAAGTCAAAGGTTTAAGGGATATTTTTAGTTAAAAAGTGAAGCTAATGATGGTTTTGTGAAAGATTTGAAAGTTTTTAAAGGTTGTAAAATGTAAAATGTTTTAATGTAGTTTTAAAGCTACTAAAAGGGTGTGTTAAAGTTTTGAAAGGTGTGAAAGGTAATAAATTTAAGATTTGAAATTTAAATGTTTTGAAGCTATATGTGAAGTGATTTAAAAAGGTCTAATATGGGTTTGATAAGATTAGATGTTTGAAAGGGTTGGTAGGTAGAGTAAGGTGATAGACATGTTCGGCATGTTAAAATATTATGTTAAGGTGGAGGTTTAATGGTTTTAGCAAAATTTATGTCAAACAGGAAACATATTTATGATAGGAGTTAGGTGGTAAGATGATGGTAAAATTAGTATGGATAAAGGTAGAGGTTGGCTTTATTGTTATAATTAAGATGGTAGA